>JAJGRW010000113.1:0-29985 GCA_025461045.1 Carex parvula | reverse complement strand
TTTCTGTTGGATTATTCTGACAGTCAGTTTTCAAGAAATATTTTATGGGCAATTTGCTAAACCAAATTTTTTGTTCTTTATGTGGAAATGCTTGTTGAATCATGCTCTCAAATCCTCATGAAATTTTGAAATTTTTGGAGCTCAGGAGCTAATTTTTGTATGCAGTTTAGTAAAGGGGTAGTTTGGTGTTTTGTGCTGAAATTTGACAGTGTTTGTATTTTGAAAAAGGTGAACTTCAAGAATACTTTAAAAATCCGAAAAAGAGAAAATTTAGTATGCAGATGCTTGGGGTGATGTCCTCTACCTAACTGTACAATGGCAAGGTCTAATTATTCATTTAACTACTTTTATTATTTTTCTTTCCTTGACTGTTTTTGAGTGTTTTCCTGTACCAGTTGGAGTCAATTCATGCTATGCTTGTATTTTCTGCTGGTACATGCATGGAATTATGCCAAAAAGTCTGTTTAGAGGTCAGCGCACCAGGTTTTGAGGTCTGAACTACATCAGGTCTGGTTTTTAGAGGTTCTAAGCCAATGTTTATGTGTAAAACCCAGAGTTTGTTTTGGCCTATTTTTTGCCCTCTAGTATTAGGTTGACTTTTAAGGTAATTCCATATGCAATTGAAGCTACTTTTGTTGGGTTGAAGCTTTGTACAACAATTGACTGTTAATTGAGACCATTCACAACAGGGTTTTCATTTTATTCATTGTATCTCGTTTTAAAAAAAAAATCATTTTATTCATTCTATTTAGTTCTTCTTCAATCATTTTTTAGGAAATAAATAGAATGAATAAAATGATTTTTTAGGAACTACTTCGAAATCCTAATATGAGCACAAAACTAACATCATAACAAAAAAGAAAAAAAATGCAAATCGTACCGAAAGCGAAATGGAGGGAAGTGGCTGAGAGGCGTTTTAAAAACCAGAGAAATAGTAGAAGTCTCTTGACTTTCTTCAGAGATCTCCCAATCCGGTGAAAGACTGAGTCCACTCTCCTCCCTTGAATCCACCATCTGCACCTGGGTGCCACATATGCCAGAGACGGCACCAGCGGGCCCATCGAACCAACTACTCATGTTGCTTGGATCCATACACTCTCGCCTCACTGAGACCAACCAAAACAATCAACCCATCCCCTGAAATCTTGGCATTATGGTCAAGTCTGGATTTTTCTTATTCGGTTCTAGTTCCTAATTCGACTGGGACCCGCGAGAAGGTGAAACGTGTCAGAGCCCATGTAGCACTTGACCTGGGACTCGTGGATCCTCTCCCAATGCCAGCTAGGCCATCAGCACCTCCTCTCTGAAATATATTTCAGACATGGACAAAGAATTTAAGTATAAAAAACCAATGAAAAGAAAGTGTTGTTCTATAGTTGTCAAATGAAACTATATTTCACCTAACATAAATGTAGTAGTACACCCGATTTAATCCATTAAGGTTCTTCTATTTTTGCTTTTCTTTTACTTTATTTGTGTTAATCTGCAATCATATAATTGTATAGCCTTTGATCACCCCAGGGTCAGCAAGTACGTCTAGCCATAAAGAAAGAGAGAGGCAATCCGAGAGAATAAAATAAACAATGTGAGACTATATCTTCGCATGACCAGAACCAGACTCCGTATTTTTTTTTTTTCTTTTTTCTCCCTCTTTCACTGGTTAATTTAGCCCTCTTTTTTATTCATACTCATTTAGGAGAAGGGACCATATATGCCAAAAACTTCTCATTCTTTGATGGGTCTGACCCGTTTGCCACAAAGCTCTTCATAAACTTAATCAAATTAAGATAAAAATAAAATTAACTTAAAAATGTACCGAAACTGAAGAACCTACTACAAATTAATCAAATAAAGATAAAAATGACCACATAAATCACTTACCATTGTAGAAAATTCACTGTTAGTGAGTATTCTGAAACTTTTCCAAAAATGAAGTCTTTGCATAATAACCAAAGTCTGACAAGGTAAGGGCAGTAACTTATGCGAAAAATATTAATTAAGTGAAAGATAACAGAAACGTCCCTCATTTTCTTTTGCATAATAAACCAAGAAATACCTTATTTGCATTTTAGAAAGTGAGAGATAACAAAAACATCCCTCATTTTCTTATTTATATAAAAACTCCATTCACAAGTACCGTCATTACTCTTATTTTTATACATATACGTCAAATTGTCTCAATTATGTAAAATTGATGTAGGTAAAAGATAGACCAAAAGCTACTAATAGTATATGTACACAGTACATATGTTGCTTATGTTAAGGTTATGTGCAATACCTTATGGTGAACAATTGACTCATGAAATGCACAGCCCAAAAGAAATGTATCTCCCGCATGTTTTTCCCCTTTAGTCAGATAAATATCACAATATAACTCAGGCACAAATAAGTGGAGAACATAGAAATGAACTCATCAACAACACACCATTGCAGCTCGCCACCGAAAGATGGATGCAACAGTACCTTCCCAAGATCTGAAAGGAAATATTATTAGTTGCAGATAATATCAGTATAAATAGGTGCAAAAAATCAAAACAATTTGTTTTTAATAAATACAACCCTTTCAGAAAGAACTAAATTCAATCTGAATTAAACTTCCAGAGCTATGAAATGAAGTTGGATAAAATAGAGGAAAAAAACAGACAAATTAATTAAGTATAATTAGTTTATTATTAATTAAATTACCATGGATAAGAGCAGTGAATTGTAGCCAATCCTCATTAGGATAATCGCGTCTAATTGCCTCGGCAGATTGTAGCAAGTGTTCAGTTTGGGGCTTATCAAGATCCGGATCACTTTCATTGACAAATTCGTTTAATAACTCGATGCATTCTCAAATGCTCATCTCGGCCTTTTCCAGGTTCCCATACTTTTCCTTCTTCCTCTTAGCCTAAATTTGTCAATTTACAAAATTCATTCAATTTGCTAAATTTTGATAAATTTAGGTTGAGGAATAACTTTTTTGTGAAAAAGAAAAGCTTACAAACAATTAAGTCTGGTTGATGTGATTCACTTGGTAAAATTCTTGTACTCCAGCTCTTCTCTGGCTTTCCTTTTCATAGTATCTGGCATAAGCTAGATCATACAATTATTACAAATAACAAAATTTTGTGAATTGGAAAAGTGCGTTTTTAATGTATATGAAGAATATAAACTGGACAATTTGCAGTTGAAGGCGTATTCATTTTTTTTCTTTTAACAAAAAAATAGAAATTGAACTGACCGTTGAGCAGAGAGCAGCTGATGCAAATGGAGGGGAGGACTGCTGCCTGTTTTTTTTCATCATGGTGAAGTCAATCTCCTCCACTTCCGACTCCTCATCTACCTCGCCCGGTCGTCATCCCACGCTTCATGATGCGTCGCCGGTTGCATCGTTGCTCGGAAGGTTGCCGATTAGGGTTCCAATTTGGGGGATTCGAAGGGGCAAGAGGTTTCGAGTTGTGGGTTCAGCAAAAGAGAGAAGGGAGACGGGGAACCCTATTTCGATCCATTTGCACAACTCTCGTTTTCCCCTTTCTTCGCTCAACCTGGCCTCTCTCTCTCTCTCTCTCAGTTCAAAGAGAGAAAAAAGAGAAAGAGAGAAGAAGGAGAAACGCGTCGTTGCATCGGGAAGGAGAAACGCGTCAGAAAGAAAAAAACGCGTTCCTTCTGTTTGTTTAGCTAATTAAAACGATTTGCATGTCGCTTTCCATGTGGCGAGTACGTTTGTTACTAAAATGAGACTTCTACACGTTTGGCCACATGAAACAGATGTATAAAATCGAAAATAGCAATTAATGGTTGAGATTGAAAATGATTTTGATCAGTGGCTGAGATCTTTTGAATGGATGGCTCAGATCCTCTCTGAACGAATAGATGCTTGGATGCCAAAAAATTCAACGTGATATTAGTAGTACTGATTTATCGGTCCCGATCAATTTTGTCTCCCCTGAAATTCTTTTTGTCCCCCTTTGGACTTTTGATTTGTAATTCAGATTAAAATTGAAATAAATTTGTTGAATTTTGATTGGTAATTAGAATTATAAGTCAGAACATCAGAAATTACAAGTCAAAGCATTGTTTTTTATCGAGCACTCAATTGGTTAATGAATTTAAATCCGATTAGATATTTTAAATCCGATTCTATATTTTTTGTCCCCCTGACAAAAATCCTGAATCCACCTTTGATTCTTGACTGCTTTTGCTATCTATAACAATAACAATGAATAAATAGTTATTTTAAAAGTATAAATATTGTGTTAAACTCCTATTTAAAAGTATAAATAGTTATTTTAATTACGAAATACGCACTCTTCTAAAAATAAGTAAAACAAAAAACTAATGATTATTAGATAATGATTATTAGAGCAAGCTGTTTAAAAGATGAACGATGAAAAGTAAAAAGGAAAAAAATATATAGTGAGCCAAAATAAAAAGGGAAAAAGTAGATGTACGGATCACGCCAAAAAAAAAAGAAATATCCAATAGATTTTTAGGTAGGAGTGTCAATGGCAATTTTTTATTCGTTTACCAATTCGTAGTGTATCTGATAAGACGGTACAAATAAGATTTTTTTTTCCGTAAACTTATTAAATACTGGTATGGATAAAGATTTTTTTTTATCTAAATAGATAAGGGTACGGAAAAGTTTATTTCGTACATGTTACCCGATCGGATAATTATAAAAAAATTATATATATTGTATATATTAATAATAATTGAAAGAGTATTTTAATTGGTTTACTTGCAGTTAGCATCATCAATTTTTTTTTCAATAAAATACTGTACATGTGTGAAATAAATATATATATTTTAATGTATTATTTCATAAATAATAAAATAAATTATTATATTAGTATTAACTATTATTTACTCTGTACCGTTTTATTATTGAATAAGATAATTTGTAGTAAATAAGAATAGAATATGGATATGAACATACTTGAGTACCAATCAAATACCAATCAAATATAGTGCTAACGTAGAAAATCGTAGAAATGGTTGGTATGTTAGGACTGTACGGAGTTTTATCGTTTGAAGTAAAGTTTCTCTTTCGTGACACGTGGGACAGTGGTGGGACCTAAGTGGGTGGGATGGAATCCTGGGCAGCTGAAGAAAGATTGCCCTAAGTGCCCGCGGGCAGAAGCCCGCTATAAATTAAGGTGCTCAACTAGTGGAACGCAGTTTGCCGCTCCAGCGTCCCACCTTCTAGAGGTATATTTTTCATTTTTTCCTTATCTTATTCTATTATCTTTCTCTTCTTCTTCTCTGTTTTTTTTGCCCTTTAAATTAGTACATGCCTTAATGAAATCCTGCCTAAGTCAATAGTCTGGAAAGTTACAAAGGTGGGACAAATAACGAGCTTCTCGGAAACCACGAACTGTGATTTTTTTTTAAGCATCCATCGTCGTTTCTACTGCTATAGTTACTATTCTATGGATTAAAAAGGCTCACTGTCCTCTTTGACTGTTGTCAGATTATAGATTAATGATAATGAATTAGACAATTTATTGCTTAACAGATTGATATATTTGTTAGTCAGAGATATTTTCTATTGGTTTGTTCCCTTTTTTAAGAATATAATGCGACAAACAAAATTTAGAAATCAATTTGTGTTTTCAAGCTTACAGATCTCTTAATTGATGTACTTATTGTTTTCTTTCTGTGTCTAGATCTTTGAATTTCTGAGAGAATTAAAAAACCCAAAAGATGGCATCAAATTACGTCGAAGGTGAAACAGAAGGAAAATTCGACCGGCACCATTTGTCCCCTCGGCAAGCACCGTCCCCACGAAAGATGAGTAAATCGTGGTCGGGCAACTCCTCGATGTACAGCCATGGCAGTAGTGCGCCACCCAAGTGCGTGTGTGCGCCGGCCACTCACGCCAATTCGTTCAAGTGCCGTCTCCATCGCACCCCTCCCGGCCCCACCTCTCCCACCGCTCACCATTCAAAGCCGCCTCCAGCTGTCTCTAACAACACTGCGCATCGAACTGTCGAGGCTCAGTGATGGGATCGCGCCGATCTAAATTGTTCATGATAAAAATTGTGGGATTTGTCGAGGGAACAAGAAAAAGAAGGGAAATATTTTTTTTTGTTTCCTTCTCTAATGTATTGGAGATCGGAGGATATGTTTTTTTGTTATTCTCTTTTATCCTTATCTTTCCTGCTATTTTACCTCTTTTTCTTTTATTTTTTTACCATTTTCTATTTTTTATTAGATGTACTGGTTATATGGTGAAAAAAAAGGCCTGTATTGGCCTTTTGGTGTAATTACTAATTTCATCAATCTTGGTTGAAGAGATTCAGAGTGCTTGATTGAATAGTTGTGTTATATAGATTTTATTTCCTCCGAGTTCCTTCTTCTTTCTGTGTCTTTTACAAGGTAAATTTTTGTTAGAATCATGCTTTTGTATGATTTTTGAATATTCTTGAACTAGATGAGAAGGTATTGGTTGGAGGGAGACGGTATCATCAAATTTCCAAATCATATCTAGAATGAGGAATCTTAACAAAAAAAGTGGCGTCAGTAATTGTCACCTTGTCATTAGCAATTAAAGTAAATTTGCTGACAATGAATTGATTTGACTTTGATGGGCAATATTATGCCGACTACTCCTTGTTTTTATTTATTTATCCTTTACTTTTCAGCAATTTGCGTTGTACTAATATCATCAAATTTTCAAACGATTTCCGTGATTTAATTCGAGATTTTGCACAGTATGTTTTTATGGAATTTTTGATGAATTTTTTTTATAAACCATAATTAAAAAAAATATTTTTATGAAACCAAATAATTACTTTTTTTTTTTAAAACTATAAGAACCGAAATGTTATTTCGGTCTGTTATTTTATTTTGTTCCGGACCAAAATGACATTTCGGTCTGGTCCTCTTTTTTAAATTTTCTGTGGCGGTTCATATAAAAAACTTGTGAAACCAGTACCACAGAAAATTTAAAGAGGAGACCGGATCAAAATGTCATTTCGATCTGCAATAAAATAAAAGTAGCAGACCGAAATGACATTTCAGTTTTTATGGCTTTTATAAAAAAAGTAATCATGTTAGTTTGGTAAAAAATAATTTTTTAATTATGGTTTATAAAAAAAAGTCATTTTTGAATGCAGATCCTGACTGCAATAACTGATGATTATTTTTGTTGTACTTGAGGTATTTGCTACGTTTTTTGTATGAGATTTTTATTTAAAAATGTTAATAATTTTGAAAAGAAAATGAAGTAGAGTTCAAAATCTAACACATGATGTATTTATAAAAAATAATGAGATGTGATAAAATGTAATTTTACAGCCGCAGAAATCAAAACAAGCAGTAATTAGGGGAAAAAGTAAGTAACGCCAAGGACCAAGACCAACCGATATTTTTAGTAATATCCAAACTTTAATAGAAATTAATTAATATACCTAGGTTTACTGGGAATTAATAAAAATATCCCTACTGGTCAGAAAATGGTCGGTACCCATATTATTATTATTATTTTTTATTTTCTGGTTGTTTTAGAGTTTATTAGAGTATTTTCCATTTAGATTTTATGTTGTAGTATTTTATGTTTAGATTTTATGTTATTATAGTATTTTCTGGTTAGATTTTATGTTGTACTATTTTTGTTATTGTTGTAGTATTTATTGTTTAGCATAATCATGATAATTTATTTTATTTTAGTATAATTTAGCGTAATTTAGTTTAATTTAGCATATTCCTGATGATTTATTTTATTTTAGTACAATTCTCATTAGTTTAATTTAGAGTAATCCTGATAATTTTAGCATAATTTTGCATAATTTTGCGTAAGTTAGTGACGAAAAAAGATCTAAAAAAAATATAAAAATAGTACCATATAAGCACACATAAAAAATAACTGAAATATAAGATAATCCAAAAGGGCCAAAATAGGCTTAATTATCCTAAAACATGCTAAAATAGGGCAATTGCGGTAAAAATAACCTAACATATGCTAAAATAGGTAAAAAAAAATACCCTAATTTCGGTAAAATATGCTAAAAAGAGTCAAAATAGGCTTAATTATGCTAAAATATGCTAAAATAGGCTAAAATACCCTAATTACAGTCAAATATGCTAAAAAAGGGCCAAAATAGGCTTAATTATGCTAAAATATGCTATAATAGGCCAACTTGCGGTTAAAATATGCTAAAATATGCTTCAATAGCCTAATTTCGGTAAAATATGCTCAAATGGTCTAATTATCTAATTATGCTAAATTGCACTAAATTATGCTTAATTATACTAATACGGTAAAAAAGGCTAAAATACGCTAAAATACGGTCAACTATGTAAATTACAATAAATTACCCTAAACCCTAAATTTGACTAATTACTCTAAATTATACTAAATTAATAATTAAAACTAACTACAATGGATTTAACACTAATTACAACTAAATTATTCTAATTTTAGTACATTACTAACAAATACTAATATTTTACAACCATTTTGTACTAAAAATGAATTTTTAAAAAATTAGAGGGACTTACTTGCAAATCTGGGAAGATGTGGAGAAATCTGGGAGAAAGAGCTCAACCGAGGAGAGATAGTGTGAAATTTGTTAGAATGAATTGTGATAAATTCGGCCAACCCTCCACACACATATATAGCACAGGTACTGGCCAAAAAATGGCCGGTAGTTTATTAAATAGGGTACTGGCTAGAAAATGACCGGTAGTTGATTAAATAGAGTACCGGCCATTTTCTGACTGGTATGGACATTTTTATAATTTCTCACATAATCTGGGTATATTAATTAATTTCTAATAAACTTTGGATAATAATAAAATTGTCGGCAAGACCAATGTGGATCTCAACAAACGCTGTGCAACATGCTGTATAACTTATGATATAGCAAGTTGGTGGATCACAACATAATATTAAATAAAATTTGCTTTTACGGAAAAAAAATCATTTTAAGTATAGCAACTACGTAATTGTAATATCGATTACAAATTAATCTTACGTATATTTCGCAGTATATAAAGTTCACATTTGACAAGTTAAATTCAGAAGAAAGTTTTACAAAGTCCACACTTTATAGTATAATTTTCTACATAAATCATATTATATTGATAAATTTGTACATGTTCCTTTCGTATAGTCAAATATGCAAATTTATATACAGTCGCACAAGATCCCCTTATGTTTATAATAGCTTTTTATTAGGATACGTATTTCAACATTTTCTACGAATTTTTCCCAGAAAGATGAGGTTTTTATAGTTCGTATTTTTCCCCTCTATAACATGGTAAATTTTAGATAGACGCCATCCGTAGCTCAATTAGATTTATTTATTTATTTAGAAATAAATAAATGGATTTAAACAAAACAAGTACTTTAGGTGTTGGAATTTTGAAAAACAGCTCATCTCCAGGAGTTGTTTCTAAATTTCAGCACATACGATGTTTGTTTCATTTAAATGCATTTATTTATTTTTAAGTAAATAATTCAATCGCTCAGTTATAACATGGCAAATTTTGGTGATTTTTTTAACGGAGGTAAACAAAGTGGTCACTGGCCACATGTGATGCTTCATTGCTTCCTATTTTCCTATCACTTACTCTACGACTAGTCTCTACCTTATCTTATCCAAACTACAATGGTTATCTTAGGATTTTGTGTAGCAAGGCTTTCTATAATCATTTACTTTTTGTTTACTTCATTTTATTTTTACACTTGGGAAGAAATATCCTAAAAATTGGACCCCAGAGCCCTTTAAGCGACCCTTGGAGCCACCCAAATGCTGCATATGTATTGCTCACCACGTATTGCTCACCAAAGTCACCAACTCTCTTTGTGGAAAGGATGAGTCTTACGAAGATAATAAGTGTGTTGGAAGAGGATAAATGTGTAGGAGACGCATAGATAGAGACTCCACCTTCTATGGAGTATTCATTTAATGTCATATTTAATTAATTGTTATTTATAATTAAAAAGAATTAAGTTACTTATTTATTTATTTATTTATTTTTCATCATATTTTATATCTTGTTTGACCATTTATGTTGAAAAATAAATCTTCGTTTGTGAAAACAGAATTTACAAATAAGTTGATCTGCTTAAAAAATATAGACTTTGTTATAATGAACTAATCTCTTATTTCTACTTTATTCTTCGTTTGACAACTAAAATGTTAAGTGAGAAATTTATCTCTTATTTTACAATTTAACGTAATCTTCAGGCAAGCAACATTCGAATTGAGAGTCTACAATTTAAAACTTGTTTGTTTCTAAACTTCTATATGAAAAATAAAACAACAGATGAAATAGTTCAATATAAAAAACCCTCTTAAATAATACAAGCGAGTTAATTGGACTTGTGCATTTTAAATCGTATGTTTTGATTCCAAAAGATAGGACTCAAGTTTCTAGAAGAAAACAATAGTCATGTGGACACAAGAAAAGGGGCAAAGTTTTTTTTGAATGAGAATGTGGAAGATAGACTTGAAAAGACTTTGGATCCATTTGGCAAATGGAAACTCTCATAGAAACGGAATAGCGCACTATTTTAATTTAAATGTGACACAAATTATAAATGGATATAACACGGCGGAGAAAAAATAATTTGTAAATTGTAGCGCATTTTTTTGTTTTTTTTTTCATTTTTCATTTTGTGCTGATTTCTATCTCAAGTTGATACGCCACGATTGACACCACAACACGTAAAATGAAACAATATTACGCATTTAGAAAAAAAAAACTTATTGAACTAAAAATGGATAAATTAACTTCAGATTAACTTCCTGAAAACTAAAAATAACGGTGCAAGAACAGTAAGTATATTAGTTAACACAAGTATTTAACTAATTCAAGAATAATGACTAATTTGGAAAATTAAAGAGCAGTTCAAAATTAGTGAAAATAAAAGTTAATTTTAGAATGATACTAAGTACTAACCTGAGATATTATGGAGGTAGAACAATAGCTAATAGCTAACTTGCATCTCTAATTTAGCTTTCTTACCTTTGTGTTGCCACTAAAATAGTCAATATATCACTATTTATATGCCTTAATATATCCCTATTTATTGGTTAATTGTTTTTTTCTTTTTTTTTTCTCATTGGAAATATTTACTTGTGAGCAGAGATGGCACCAGAAATTTACTATAACTGGGCTGAATTTAATAAAAAATAAAATTCAACAAGATATACTTTAGAACAAGAAATATTGGTTGCTTTAATTAAATAAAGAGGAAAAGTAATATCCCTCCAGATTATCCCCCTAACGGTCTGGAACCACTTCTATGCGTTTTTAACAGTGTTCTAAATAGCGCGCTATAGCGGCGCTATAGCGCCGCTATAGCGTTTTGGACCCTAAACGCTAAGCTATGGCATGAAAATACGCTAATTGCGCTATGGCCGCTATAGCGGTAATAGCGGTCCGCTATAGCGTGTAGCGCGCTATTTGCGCGCTATGCATATTGAGCTTTTTTAGACAATTTATATGGGCTTAAATAAAGGTCCATAAAATTTATTTTGTATAGAAAAAAAAAATAGAATGAATCATGATGCTTAAGATATTTGTATAGAAAAATATCGATAGTTTATGATATTATTATGGATATTTTGAACCATGGACTTTTGTACTAGTTCAATATGAATATTATAATTTCTTAATTAATTTGGTGTTATTTATTGTTCTATGAAACTTTAAATAATGTTAATATATAGTACAAATATATAATATAATTTTTTAAAAAAAAAACGCTATTTGGAATAGCTTCCGCTATAGCTACGCTATTCGCTATAGCTTTTTTGTAGCCTTCCCGCTATGACGCTATAAACGCTATTTAAAACATTAGTTTTTAACGAACAAACTTTCTTTTATAAACAATCCCTGATTCTCTCCATTTAGAAAATGAATTACAAGATCTCCCGTTCCTTTCTCTTCTCTCCTCTTTTATGTCCCCTTCTTTTAGCTTTCCCGATCTCCTCAAATCAACCAGGACCGCCACCTCCCTCCCAGTCCGCGCTCGTTCGGTAATCAATGCCTCATGTCGCCATGGCTGCTCTCCTCTAGAGTTCAATTCGCTTCGAGGCTTTTCGATGGTGAATCCTGGTCGGGAAGGTCGGCCATGCGCTGCATCAGCGCCACCTGAGGAGCGGTAAGGAGATCGTGCTCTTCTCAATCAAGCTTGTTACGAAAGGGAAGGTGATCAAGCTTGAGGCATATGTCAATGTTCAAGTGATTTCATTTTATTTTCTCTAATTCTATGTTGGATTAGTAATTGTCCATTAACTGTTTGTAAAAATACCTCATAGAACATGAAATATTTAAATTTCTTGTTAAATGATTTCTCTAATTCTTCTCTATTTTTTCTGTACAATTGTAAGGGCATCTCTTCATCGCATGTCACTTGCTCCAGCAACAACTGGTTTTCTATATCTTCTAACTGTAGTCCCTAACGACACTTAGAGGGGGTAGATAAGGGAGTCTCAAAGACTCTTAGACGTTTTTCGGTTAATAAATATCAGAGGATTCGCAAGTAATGTGTTTGGTGGTTTGGTTATAAACTCTGAATTTGTGATTTGTGTATTTTGTTAATGAAAATCAATGATTTGTAATATGTGTGGATGGTTGCTCATAAACAATTTAGTTGACAATGATAAGTAGTGTTATGTTAGACATATGTTTGCTTTATTTTGTATGAAATGTTATATTTGGTGGAAAACATGTATGTTATTCATTTGCAATTTATTTTGTTTTATGTTGTTATGTCTTATTCTAGTGATACGAATTATGTCTCATTGTTAGACATAACAGTAGGCGTGTTTTGGAGATTAGTTGTTATGTTTACAGTATTTAGAGTACCACCTTATAGAGTTTTACAGTAAAGTTTTACATAATTCAAAATATAAAATTGTAGTTTTTGGATGTAGCACATAAAAAAGATAAAATTTATAAATTACAACTTAGGTTTACATAATTCAATACTTAAGTTTAGAGAGTTATGTGATAAGATTTACATAATTCAAAAAATTAAAAGAAGCATCTAGATATAGAATTAAAAAAAAATTAAAAAAAATAAAAATTTGAAAAAATTAAAAATTTGAAACTTTTTTACCGGTTTACAATATTCAACGAAATTGTCTACAAGGTTATGTGATAAGGTTTACAAAATTCAAAATAATTGAAAGTAGCATCTAGATGCAGATTTGAAAAAAAAAATTGGTAAAAAAAAATTTGAAACTTTTTTTTGAATTTTTTTTGTATCTGTTTACGGAATTTTAAAGCGATCCCTGTTAGTTACTAGTTTTGAAAAATTGTTAGAGATATTCTAAATGCGGTCCCAGTGGTCCTGGTCAAAGATCTACAAGTGGTCTCGGTCAAAGCAGTTAAAGCTATTAAACTGAAAGTTTATTGGAAACCACACGGTAATGAAAAGTTTTATGTTTGTAGAATTCTGTAAATTAGTTTATAGGATTTAATATTGAAGTTCATAGAATCTCGTAAATTCGGAAATAATCTAGAGATTAGTGTTAGCAGCTTCCAATAACTTTTCTGAACCATAGAAAACTTAGCCATCCTAGGCCCTTTTAATCCGCCCTGCTTTTGACTTCACATGGATGTTTATTTAACCACTGGGATTTTCAAAAATACTGAACTAGTTTCAGATTCAACTTTCAACCGTAGCATATTTGCTGTCCAAAATAATCTGTTCAATAATTATTAAGTGCCCTTCTGTTGAACTAATGACTATATTTTATTAAGATTGCCGACATTATTCTCAATTGTTCTCATTTTGAAGGCTAGATTTGCTTATTTTACCAGAACAATTTCAATATTAAGCTGAGCTTCTGCATTTGGTTTATGGCTAAAATAACTTTCTTTTTGTAATAACTTTTTTTATTAACCAAAAGGTATTCTGAATCTCAAACAATTCGCTATAAATTGATGTAATCAATTTTAGCATATACTAAATTGATGTCGTTTGAAAGGGAATTATCAGCATGCATTTATTACTAGACAAGGAAAGCTAGTATGAAATTTCTCGTCACATGGAAATTCTGCTGTCATGTTTCTATCACTGTGATTTTGACAATAAAAGGAAAGAAAAACCAGAAAAAAATATCTAAGCATCTACATCTCTGGTATTATTAGAGTTTCTAATATGACTTGACAGTTTCTAATCTAGTTTCAGAGATGTTGGAGTAAAATTTCTTATTAAGAAACTATTTATAAATTCTATACTGATTAAATAATTGACTCAAATTATTTCTGTTTTTTAATTTGTTACTTATGTGGCTTAATAGAAATCTAAAATTAATTTCAGGGATGTAAGAGTTAGAAAATTTAGATACCTTAATTTCTAAAAAAAAGTTAACAGTTATTTAAAAACTCATTTGAGTTGGTGGGATGTAGATGCTCTGAAAATGTTCACGTAGTGTGAAGCTTTGTCAGTGGAGCTGGTATAATTTTCATTTTGAATTTTAAATGTTTAGCCATTATCTAAACAGGCTTTATGTTTGAAGTTTAAATTCTAAAGCAGCTTCAATTTGGAAGTTTTAACAAGGGCCCAAAATCACCTCCTCTAACTTTTTGTTAAGATAATATCTTTGGAGCCCAAAAAGAAAATTTTGGTATTGACCCAGTTGGAAGTTACATGTTTGGCATTAAATGATGATATCGTTTAAACGTTTACATGCTAAAGATCCAAGTATGAAAATTGTACAAAATGCATTGATTATTTGTGAGAGGGACGGAGAAAAAAAAATCAAGAATTATAGCATTGATCTTAGTTTGTTTTACTTAAAATTTGATATTGCCTACAGAATTTGACTTTAACATCCTGCAGAGCAGAAAAGGAATAGCAAAGTTAGTTAGAAAAAAAATCCTATGATTGTTGGTTATTTAAAAGTCAGAAAGTTTGATTTCTTCTCACGACTTCACAATTTCTGCGAAAGTTTTTCATAAGAAAAAAAAAACATCTGGACAAGAAAACTTGTTTATATTAGCACTTCAGTATTTTCTAGAAAATAGTAAAAAAATAGTAAAATAATTCGTTATAGGGCAAAATTTGGTTTCCAAGCATGTTTTATTATGAAGATCATGTTAAGCAGTTTGGATCGACTGTTCGGACTTTAAAAACGGAGATAAAGGATGTGGAGCATGTTAGAGCACAAAATCATGATGTATTTGAACCCTCCTCTTGAACTATATATACTAAATAAAGGATAATGATAGTTATATCAGAAAATGTAAGTCTTAGTGCCTTGTCAAGGTTATTTCTAGTCGCTCTGCATAAAATAAACTTATTTTGTTAATTTGATATGGATGATTTTAGCGTAAATTATTGTAAATCTATTTGATATCAAATTAAAAACATATAATTAGATGTGTTTTCAATTATTTAGGCAGAATGTGTATTAAATTTGAATCAATTTAGAATAAGATTTGTCATTCGTCATAATACCCTAAAAAGTTTATTAAATAGTCTGATGTAAGGCTAAATGATTTGTAAATCAATCCAAATTTGATACAAACCATTAAATATAGCTAATATTAGAAATAAAAAGATTATATTACAAAAGTGCCTGTCAGAAACTTTTTTAATTAGGCTCTCAAGGTCTAAATCAAAACTTGAAACATTTATGTTAGTGATTACCCTTTAAATTAACAAAATATCAATTTACAGTACTTTCCGAAATTTTTATTTATAGCACAGCTTCCCAAAAAATAAACTAAAAAACCACTATTTTTAGAAATTTTGAAACTTACCATGACCGCACCGGTGCAGTGCGGACCCATTTCAGAGAGGCCGCACAAGACCAGTGCCGACCCTGAAATGGGTCCGCACAATGCAGGAGCGGACCCCTGGGAAGCTATATAAGGGGTCCGCTAGTTTCATTTTTTGTATCAATTCAAAGAAGTTTCAATCCTTTCGACTTCGGGTAAGTTTTCTTCTTCTTTTCTAGTTTTATTTTTTAGTTTAGAGTAGTAATTAGATTTAGATTTAGGTTTAGGTTTAGAATTTAGATTTAGGGTTTAGAATTAAATATTAATTTAGGTTTTAGAATTAGAATATGACCAAAATTTAAATAGAATTGTATCAAATATTAATTGTTTGAGCAAATAGAATTGTACCAAAATTTAGGTTCAGATTTAGGATTTAGGTTTAGAATTTAGATTTAGGGTTTAGAATTAGATATTAATTTAGGTTTTAGAATTAGAATATGACTAACATTTAAATAAAATTATATCAAATATTAATTGTTTGAGCACTAAAATTAAGCTAGACTTGTACCAAAAATTAAATAGGTTTATTTAACCAATTAGTTATTTTAGCACCAACATTAATGGACTTGTACCAAAAATTAAATAGGTTTATTTTATCAAAATTAATTGTTTGAGTTAAATTAGACTTGTATCAAAATTTAATTAGGTTTATTTTACCAAAATTAATTGTTTGAGCATCAACATTAAACTAGACATTTGCTCTCGGGTACCTCGGGCAGGGCAGGGCAGAACCCGTCCCGGGCAGCGGGCACAACGGGTACGGGTACAACGGGTACCCGGGTACAACGGGCACGGGTAGACGGGTTTTTTTTTGAAAAAGTCCGCCCTGCCCGTTTCAAACCCGTGCCCGTCCCGGGTAGACGGGTACAACGGGCACGGGCAGACGGGTTTTTTTTTTTTTTTCTGTTTTCTGTTTTGTTTTCTTATTTTTTTTACCATGTCGTACGAATATTATTACGTGTTTATAATTCGACTTTTAAAATCTGAATAGTTCAATATCAAATATTGTATATATATATACATAAAATTATCAAGTCACATCTTTATAATTCCTAAATAAATAAAATTTGTAACTCATATATAAAAATTATTTGTGCGAAAATTTGTATATTTATTCGGCTAAGTACAAGTCTAATTATTTATTTCTTTACACGAGTAATTTTATTTTATTTTCAAACTCTCATTCTAATTATATAGTTTCATAATTTATTTATATCTCGAAATTTGTAGTTACATTTTAAATTGATAATATATTTTGTAAACTATCAATTTAAATTGATAATATAAATCTAAATCTAAATTCAAATCTAAATTAAAATATAAATTAAATATAAATATAAATTCAAATCTAAATTTAGATGCAAATTAAATTAAATCTAAATTGAATATAAATGTAAATCTAAATTAAATCTAAATTGAATCCAAATCTAACATAAATCTAAATTAAATTGAATAAAAGAAAAAGAAAAAGGAAAAAAAAACAAGGCATTTCAGCCTCTGCCGAATTAAAAAAAAAAAAAAAGCCTCTGCCGAATTTCAAAAGAAAAAAAAAATAAATCTAAATCTAAATTCAAATCAAAATTAAATCTAAATCAAAATTAAATATAAATTCAAATCTAAATAAATCTAAATTAAATCTAAATTCAAAAATAAAAGTTACCCTCCTCCTTTATTCCGGGCTTGGGACCGGCTATGTAAAATAACATAGGCGGAGTTCTAACTTTTTTTTTGTTAGTAATTCTTCTTTAAAATGAATAATTTAAGAACTAATTGAAACGTTTAGAAATTATAATTTAAAAAATAACCATAGAGATTAAAAGAGGTTAGAAATGTATACCGACACTACCTATCTAGTAGTTTGGATTCATATACCATTGTTCGCTCTCTTCCGCACCGTCTGAATCCGAATTAGCCGCGGGCCGCGTATCGGTACCGCTTTCTTCAGTGTCGACTCCGGATGATGATTCTTGATGATCTCGATGTTGGTTGCGCTCATCAGCATCAATCCAATCTTACAAGCACACAAGTCTCTCAAAAACATGTGCACCCAACTTACTGCGTTTGTCGAAGAGGATCCTGTTCGCCGAACTAAAACAACTTTCGGAAGGGACGGTTGACACGGGTACGGCAAATACGTCGCAGGCCATCATCGCCAGTGTTGGATAGTTTCTTTGATTCCTCTTCCACCACGTCATGATGTCAAGTTCATCTTCTTTTTCGTTTACCCCCGCAAAATAGCTCACTAACTCGTTTGTGGATGTGTGCAGTTGGATCTCCGATTGAAAATCTGCTAATAATCCAGCTGCTAGTGCTCCTGGAAGTGGAACTATTAAAAAATTAAAAAAATTAGCAGACAAATAGTGTAGATATTATAAATAATAAAGATTAAAATAATGTAGATATTTAAATTGTTACCTAGGGCCGGCACGGGACGAAGACGGGTTTTGGTTATCACTCATTCTTGAGTGGTATATGTTAAACATCTCATCGAACTTCGAAGTCACGAATGCCTCCACCCCGGTATTGTCTAAATGTAGATTCTCTTTGTACGCTACAACTATTTTGACCGTGAAATACTTCTTGTATGCTGGGTTGAGGCAGCTTGCGATAATGGCCAGGAGGGGTACATCGTCCCAATATTTTAGAAATTTTTCTTTCATGGCAACTACGATCGGTGTGAGAGTGGAGTACTTGCTTTCAGCGATCTCCAATTCACGGTACACCTTAGAGATGCTATAGAGATGTCTGATCAACTCAAATGCCGTCAATGAGTACGAGCAAGATAATTTGACGGTTGCATTAAAAAAGGTTCCTAAGAAATTACTCAGGGTTTGTAGTTGGTCCCATTCGTCGAGGCTGGGCTCCAATGCCATTCCCTCGGGGGTGGAGCCTCTCAAAAACTCTCCTATGACGGCTTTGTAAGGAAGGCATCGGTTCAGAAACCTATAGGTAGAGTTCCAACGGGTATCTATATCCCAAGGAACTTTCAACTTGCTCAAGCCATAGTTGACGCACATCAAACAAAACCGTTGTTTTCTTTCTTGGTTTGAAACAATATGGGACAGAGAATCCTTTAATTTATTTGATCAAATCTCTTACGGCTTCTGTTTTAAGGCCCGCCTTCACGACGAGGTTAAGTATGTGGCAAGCACACTTTTGGTGAAACATTGCACCATTCATAATCGGATTTAGTGACCGTTTAAAAATCTCAATGAAAGCTACATTGTTACTAGCATTATCGAATGAAATATAAAAAATCTTGTTATCCCTATCTCTCTTAAGGTTATAATCTTGTAACACCTCAATAATGGATTTGAAAATTACATGTGTTAAGTGCGGGGAATCTAACACACGAAAACTTAATATCCTTTTTTGTAATACCCACTGATCATCGATCCAATTGCCGGTAACACAAGAGTACCCAAGGCCATGTTTACCGGCAGTCCATATATCGGAGGTAATTGAGACCTTATTTTGTTGGTATGCAAATATAGCTCGGAGCTTATTTTTTGTTTTGGTAAACTGGTTTTTAATTTCACCAACCATCTTTCTATGATGGATCCTCTTGTACATTGGTTGAGCACACCCCCGAATAACTAACCGGGCAAAACTCATGCAACCACCCATGCTTATTGGTTGTTCTTTGTGGGTAATGTACCGGGCCAATTCACTAAGCATTCTTGATTCATCGTATTTTGGGTTGGTTCTGGTACCATCCGGGTTTATAAGGGTTTGGATTTGTCTCGGTCCAACATTTTCACTTGGAACCTCACCCTTCTTTTGGTGCATTTCGACATGTCTTTTAAAGCTGGTCATACCACTACTTTGTTTATACACAAAAAACGGTTTCTTGTAATTTTTTACCTTACATTCAAGGGTTTGCATGTGGCCATTCTCATCTGTGTTCACCTTGTACCATTTGACCCACGGCTGATTGTATTCAGGAACTCTTCTAGTCTTCTGTACCACTTGTTGTTTTGGGGGGACACTTGTCAGAGGAAGGATTGGTTCTTCTTCAATTTCAGTGACACTTCTCGACGGAGTACCTTCTATAGGGGGGTGACTTGACTCGATGCTACAGAAGAAGTGCCTCCATATGCATATGGTGGTGTCGGTTGATGTGTTTCTTGTGGAATATACATGTTTGGATCGTTTGAAGTATAATACGGTGCATACATTTGGGGGGGGGGGGGGTTGTTGATAATTTAAATCTAGCGTTTGATCCCTTCTTTGATAATTTTGTGGATAATTAGGTGGTGGCATAGGTGGAGGTGGGCCAAAAATTTCTTGTGACATTCTCGCACCAAAATCTAAATTCTCATCATGATTAGGAGATGTCATCTTTTAAACCTATTCAAAAAAATAAATGTAAATTACTTCACATATTCAAAAAAAACAATTTAAA
The DNA here is from genome assembly GCA_025461045.1 of Carex parvula. Classification (NCBI taxonomy): domain Eukaryota; kingdom Viridiplantae; phylum Streptophyta; class Magnoliopsida; order Poales; family Cyperaceae; genus Carex; species Carex parvula. The sequence continues at coordinate 9,845 of JAJGRW010000113.1, read as the reverse complement.
TCTAAATTCAAATCTAAATTAAATACAAATCTAAATTAAATCTAAATTCAAATCTAAATTAAATTAAATCTAAATTGAATTAAAGAAAAGAAAAAGAAAAAAAAAAACAAGGCATGAAGCCTCTGGCTTTCAGCCTCTGCCGAATTTCAAAAAAAAAAAAAAAAAGGTGCCTCTGCCGAATTTCAAAAGAAAAAAAAACAATCTAAAAAAATAACTCTAAGTCTAATTCATAATAATCTAATTCAAATTTTAAAATTCTAAGTCTAACTCAAAATAAATGTAAATTACTTCACATATTCAAAAAAACAATCTAAATCTAAATTGAATATAAATGTAAATCTAAATTGAATCCAAATCTAACATAAATCTAAATTAAATTAAAGAAAAGAAAAAGAAAAAAAAACAAGGCAAGCCTCTGCCCTCTGGCTTTCAGCCTCTGCCGAATTTAAAAAAAAAAAATGCCTCTGCCGAATTTCAAAAGAAACAAAAACAATCTAAAAAAATAACTCTAAGTCTAATTCATAATAATCTAATTCAAATTTTAAAATTCTAAGTCTAATTCAAAATAAATGTAAATAACTTCACATATTCAAAAAAACAATCTAAGTCAATTAAATTAAATCTAAATTGAATATAAATGTAAATCTAAATTGAATCCAAATCTAACATAAATCTAAATTAAACTAAAGAAAAGAAAAATACAAAAAAAACAAGGCAAGCCTCTGCCCTCTGGCTTTCAGCCTCTGCCGAATTTCAAAAAAAAAAAAATGCCTCTGCCGAATTTCAAAAGAAACAAAAACAATCTAAAAAAATAACTCTAAGTCTAATTCATAATAATCTAATTCAAATTTTAATATTCTAAGTCTAATTCAAAATAAATATAAATTACTTCACATATTAAAAAAAACAATCTAAATCTAAATCTAAATTAAATCTAAATTGAATATAAATGTAAATCTAAATTGAATCCAAATCTAACATAAATCTAAATTAAATTAAAGAAAAGAAAAAGAAAAAAAAACAAGGCAAGCCTCTCTGCCCTCTGGCTTTCAGCCTATGCCGAATTTCAAAAAAAAAAAAATGCCTCTGCCGAATTTCAAAAGAAAAAAAAACAATCTAAAAAAATAACTCTAAGTCTAATTCATAATAATCTAATTCAAATTTTAAAATTCTAAGTCTAATTCAAAATAAATACAACTTGTTCTAACTTATTTTAAAAATCTATTTTAAAAAAATAACTCTAACAAATTTAACTTTTCAAAAAAATAACTCTACCAAATCCAACATATTCAAAAATAAAATATAAATCTAGCTTATTTATCTAACAAATCTAACTTATTTATCTAGCAAAATATAAATCTAACATATTCACATATAAATCTAACATATTCAAAAAATATAAATCTAACATATTTAAAAATTAATCCGAAATTAAAAAATAAAATCTAGCCTATTTTAAAATAAATCTAACATATTCAAATGATCAAATAACATATTCAAAATTTAAAAAATAAAATATAACATATTCAAAAAATAAAATCTAACCTATTTAAAAATAAAATATAACATCTTCAAAAAATAAAATCTAACCTATTCAAAAAATAAAATCTAACCTATTAAATTTAGATCCGAATTTAAAAAATCAAATATAACCTATTTGAGAAATCTAACCTACTAAAAAAATCCAACCTATTTATAAACAAATCAAACTATTTTTTTAACCTAATAAAAATAAATCCGAATTTCAAAAATAAAATCAAACATATTCAAAACAAATCTAATTACTTCACATATTCAAAATAACAAATCTAACATATTTTTTTAACCTTTTAAAAATAAATCCGAATTTGAAAACTAAAATTAAACCTATTCATAACAAATCTAATTACTTCACAAGTTCACATATTCAAAAAAACAAATCTAACATATTTTTTAAACCTATTAAACATAAATCCGAATTTCAAAAATAAAATCAAACCTATTCAAAACAAATCTAATTACTTCACATATTCAAAATAACAAATCTAACATATTTTTTTAACCTATTAAAAATAAATCCAAATTTCAAAACTAAAATTAAACTTATTCATAACAAATCTAATTACTTCACATATTAAAAAAACACAAATCTAACATATTTTTTAACCTATTAAAAATAAATCCGATTTTCAAAAACAAAATCAAACCTATTCAAAACAAATCTAATTACTTCACATCTTCAAAAAAACAAATCTAACATATGTTTTTAACCTATTAAAAATAAATCCGAATTTCAAAAACAAAATGAAACCTATTCATAACAAATCTAATTACTTCACATATTCAAAAAAAAAAATCTAATGATGTCTCATCATTAGACCTATAAATCCGACCAATTTTTGTACCACAATTTGTGTTTCAAACCACCAAATCGTGTCTTTTACATTGAATATCTATAGAATGTGGTACTGCTGCATTTTCATTCTTACTTTGCAGAAAATGAGCCAAATCAGGGAAAATTGCGAGTTCTGGAACTCCCACGCGGGTAGCGTCATATCCCACGCGGGTAGCGTCAGACTTCAGCACCCGAACTTAAAACAATCATAACTTTTGACTCGTAACTCCGTTTTGAGCGTATGACCACTTTTCGGAAAGTTTGCGAGAAGATCTACAATCTGAGCCAAACCTCACTGCTCACTTCCACTCGACGCGACCCGCATGAGGTGGCACGCGACCCGCGTCGAGTTGATTGCGCCAGGGCCCGATTAAAGCCCGTTAAGATGCCTTATAATATAAGGCCTGGCGCAAATTGAGAAAAGGGACCCCCCGACATCTTCCCAAAAAAGGGGATCTGATCGGTTTTGAACCGAGAGCTAGGCACCTGAGGCGATCTGGTGCTACTCGACTTGGAAAAGAAGATTCCAGAAGCCTCGATCCTCTTCACTCCTCCTTCTCTCACAATGATTTGCATTCTCTTTCTCTCTTCTATTTTGATTTTGCTCATGTCTGAGTAGATTTGTAGTTTCAGGGGTTTGGATTGTAGTCTGATACTTTGTTTGATTATGCACATGGATTGATTCTGATTGTTATTTCGTGTTTCTTTGATTCTTGTATTATTTGAGATTGCTTGATCTAAATTGCTTGATTGATTCTTGATTGTCTACTGTTGAATGCCTTTGGTATTTCTTCTTGTAATAAGGCCTTGACATTCTTGCAAATTAGGTTAAGTACTTGAGGTAGGTCTGAGATCCGAAAGGTTAGGTCAATAGTAGCCGAAAGGTGAAATTTCCACTTGTTCCACTTGTGGATACCTTTAGTAAACAGAACTTAGAACTTAGGTTTAGATCAAACAACTTGATTAAACCTAGGAAGGTGAAATTGCATTTCCAAACCAGGTCTGCTAAGCCAACACACGAGAGTTGAGGATTAGTGACACTAGGTACAGTCAATCTAGCCTTACACGACTTAAACAACCAGTTTCTGACATGTGCAGACTCAGCTCAAGGGGCCATGCGGGTCGCGTGAGTTAGTACGCGGGTCGCATCACAAGGGTCGCAAGCGAGAGCTTGCGAGTCGCGTGACAGGTCCAGAGTGCTTGAGGGCCACGCGGGCCGCATGCGAGAGCATGCGGGTCGCATCACAAGAGTCGCATACGAGAGTATGCGGGTCGCGTGGCAGGTCCAGAGCAGCAAAGTTGAAGATGAAATATGAAACCCTTGAAACGCCCTTTTATACAGTAGTACAAAACACAAACATTTAATTGATTTCATTTCTGTTCATACAATTGTTCATTTCATTTGTTCATACATTCATTACAAAACTTAGGAATAGTCAAACACACACAACCTTTACACTTCTAGTACCTAATTAGGAAGAGTAGAAAAATTTAGAAAGTGAGTCGTCCCTGTGGATCGATACCCGACTAAACTTCACGACAGGATTGTGCACTTGCGATCTGAGTCGAAGGTTTACAAGGTTTAAACTCTACAGATCCGTCTGTAGTGAAACTTTGTTCACCACTTTTGGCACGAACATCTAACATATTTTTTTAACATATTAAAAATAAATCCGAATTTCAAAAATAAAATCAAACCTATTCAAAACAAATCTAATTACTTCACATCTTCAAAAAAACAAATCTAACATATTTTTTTAACCTATTAAAAATAAATCCGATTTTCAAAAATAAAATCAAACCTATTCAAAACAAATCTAATTACTTCACATCTAACAAATCCAACATAAAATAAATCTAACAAATCTAAGTACTTAACAAATTTAACAAATCTAACGTAAAATAAATCTAACAAATCTAATTACTTAACAAATTTAACAAATCTAAATTAATCTAACATGAAACTAAATTTACTCTACAAAAATAAATCTAGCATAAATTAATTTACTCTACAAAAATAAATTAATCTAACATGAAATAAATGTAACCTTTAAATCTCGAGGAAAAATCTTGCGGGAGGTGCCGAACTTCGTAATTCCGTTTGCGTATTTCTAGAATGAATTAAATTTACAACTATATTTTTTTCAAACAATAAATTTAAAAACTGAAAATAGTAAAATTTTAGATTGAGAGAATGAGATTATGAGAGATTGAGGGATTGAGAGAATGAGAGGGTGTGAAAATATTGTGAGGAAGGGGGGTGAATATATAGAGTTTTGATTGGAGGGAGAATAATATTTGAAATTTAATAAATCCGAAAAAAATAGAATTGACGGGTGGGACCCACCCGTACGGGACAGAAATGACAGGTGGGACCCACCCGGTTTGACTGATTTGAATCGGTTGTCCGGTTACTGTAGAACGTCTCCAAGATTTTAACAGAGCAGTTTTAGCTTCATGCAGCGCACTAATCATATGCAGCGCTGTTTAAATTCTGTACTCCGTGAGCTGCATGAAGCCAAAACTGATATGTTAAAATCATTACACTGTAGAACCGGGGGGAATCCGAATTTGAAATAAAGGGGTTCGGGTAAACGGGTTCGGGTAAACCCGGGCGGGTACACGGGTTCGGGTACACGGGTGCACGGGTGCATGGGTAGCGGGTAAACGGGTGCGGGTACACCCGGGGCGGGTTCGGGTGCGGCGGGTACGGGTACACCCGGGTTTTTTTTCCAAAAATAGGTGCCCTGCCCGTTTAACACCCGTACCCGTGTACCCGTTTACCCGGGTATACCCGGGCACGGGTACGGGTACCCCGGGCACCGGGCACGGGCGGAACGGGTTCGGGCAGCCCGCCATGGGCAGTGTCAAGCCACTACATTAAACTAGACTTGTACCAAAATTTAATTAGGTTTATTATACCAAAATTCTCATATTTGACCAAAAATTATCAAAAACAACATGACATCTAGTAGAGATATGCTGTCTCCTAGTAGGGGTGTGTACCATCTTCCAGTAGAGGTACACAACATAGCCCTACAACCACTCCGTACGAGATGTCCCAGTACATCGAGAGTACGTTGACAAATGTTTCGGGTATCCGGAGTCGCACTGACAGAATCAGTGACTTCTTGTGGTACCCGAATGCGGAGCATCGGATTTTAGAGGCTGCCACTGGGGTAAGTTATAAATTGGTCATATTTATAAAAATACTAATTACCTAAATTTTTTTTATGAATGGACTTGATCTGATTTTTTAATTGAATGCAGGGTGGTGCCACGCGGGCAGGTTCAACTGGTTGTGCCATGTTGGCATGCTTATGTAGGTAAGAAACTTATTCTTATAATATTTTAATTTTTTCAAATATTATAAATCTCAGTATAAGTAACACTGACTTTGTACATTGTAAGGGGTCTTTACAATGCTTGTCTGAAGAAAAACAAGACCTTTATTGGACCATGCATGTTACTACATCATTGGTCCTACGCACATCTGATCGTTGGCCGTCCAGTCATGGCTAACAAGACAGATGTGCAGGAGTGGGGCAAGCTCGAGCCAGACAACTGCCCTGCATACGGCGTCAAGTACTATTATTCGAAGATTTGGATCGGGCAGGGGCATGGCTCGTCACTCGGCATCACATTTTGGAGACAGGAGATCGAGCATCTCAGAGATGATCCAGAGTTTGTGACCTATGAGCCCTACAGAGATTATGTAAGTTTAATTTTGTTTTAAATTTGATTTAAATTTTTTCATATTTTTCCGTTTGAGTTGATATATGGTATTAAATGTATGCTTTCAGGTCGAGGTAGATGGGGGACATCGAACTTTTCTCGAGATATTGCCTGAGCGATGTTGGCAGCAGGAGCGTTTCTGGCGTGCAGAGGTGCCGCTCATATGTTTTTAACGTACCCATGGTGTGCTAGTGTGGGTACAGGGCCCGTCTCGACTCTCTACTGAGATGCACTGGCTTGGGCGGAGTTGATGCGGTTGACGACATATCCGACGAGCCTGATGTCTACGTCCCGTACACTGGTGACAAGGCGTTGTTTGCAGCCGTCCATGACGCTGAGACTGTCGGTTAGGCGTTCGACCTAGGTGCCGAATTGATGCATCGAGTTGCACATCAGGTCATGGGATCTCAGGCTACTCAGGATGCCGAGGTATAATTGTAATTAAAATACATAACTGTGATTTTTAGCAGAATGCTTGATTATCTAATTTGTAAGTTAATACAGAGTGAGGAGGAGGAGCCGCTGGGGTTCAATATCTCCTAGATTTTGGCACAGAGGGAGATGGATTGTATTCTTCGGGTTACAGTCCGACTCAGACGACACCTCCTGCCTATCAGTCAGGATTTGTTCAGATAGAGCCCTTCCCGCAGTTCCCTGGACAGTCCTCACAGCAGGCATTGTACCCTTCGCTCCATGATGACCCCATTACCAGACAGGCGTATTTGTTCACGCAGCCTGAGTCTGGACAAACTACGGTTTTTGGTCCTGGAATCCAGCATACATCCGAGATTGAGGAGGTTCTTGACGAGCCGGTTCGGTTTTTGGATGTCCATGTGGAGGACTCTATAGACTTAGCAGAGACTGACGAGACGCCACTCTCCAGGCGGGGTTGAGAGTTCGGGAAGAAGAAGACGAGGACGGTATTTAGTCCTGATCCGTAGGCTTTGATTTGTAGTATTGTTAGATGTTTTGTCATATACTTATTTGTTAGATACTGTCACTTATTTATTCGTTGTTTAGTTATTTATTTTATTTGTTTTGTTGTTATTTATTTATTTATTTATTTATTATATCTTTATTTCGTCGTACACAAATTTTTTTTTCAAACGAACGACATTTCTAAAATATGATACAACAAAAATAATATCAATTTAAACAACATTTCAAACTAAAACTTAAACAACATAAAAATATTTCTATAACGAAAAAACAAATAACAAATTTCAATTATTTTTTTAAAAAAATTGGGGACCGCTCCGGCATTGTGCAGAATCATTTCAGGGTCAGCTCCGGCATTGTGCGGACTCATTTCAGAGTCCGCATCGGCATTGTGCAACCTCTCTAAAAGGGATCCGCACAACACCGGTGCGGCCATGGTAAGTTTCGAAATTTTCAAAAATGGTGATTTTTTTGTTTATTTTATTTTTTTTTAAGCTGTTTTCGGCAGTATTTTAGTACCATGCCTCCCTTTCCTTATTTTGAGCTTATGAAACAAAATTACTAAAAACGGCCTTTCTGGATTTGAAAGATCATATATACAAGACAAAAGCAAATAAAAATGGTGTTATCACTACTGATTTGAATGCAACTAATTTGGTGCACTATTGACGTTGCGATTCTTTTTTTATCACAAATGCTTAGATTTCCCACTTGCAAAAGTAAAATCTTTACAATCGTTAGTCATCATCATGATAATATAAACTAAGATAATTGCAATTAGTTCTTCATAATTATCCTTTATCTTTAATGAACAAATTGAATTAGAACTTGCTACATTATAAAACATCCACTTGGCCTCATGCTGCTTTTTTTTGTAACGACGTCCACCAACATAAATTGTCTATATGAATAGCAAAAGCAAGGGCCTACTTGAAAAAAAAAATGAAAAACAAAAAAGCGAAGTTAAACCGAGAACAAATTCTATGACTGTGTTATTAGGACTGTGCTCTACAAACAACTGTGTGCCTGAAAGGGACAGGAAGGAAAGGGATGATAGATGCGAGGGAGTTCACCTCCTCTACATTCTGAATCGGGGTGAATAAAATTGCTAAGTTTATGCATGCAGTTCAATTGCTAAGTTTATTCTGAATCAGGGTGAATAAAATTGCTAAGTCCACCAACATAAATTAAATATTTGATATTGAAAATTAAGTCTATGTGGGCTTTTACCTACCTCAGAGTTCAAATTTTTGCCTACTCCAAAATTCAACTTTGGGTAGTCTAGTCTTATTTTTGTACAACTTAGTCTTATAATTCTTGGCTACGCCCTGTGGTGCACAGTCCAAGTCTTTCAAAATTTTACATAATAAACTTCAGAAATGCTTGAGATTGATTGATTGATTGATATGTTTCTAATCAAGAGTTATAAGACCAACTATAGGGTTTCTATTACATCTATGGATTTCCTCCACTATCTCCAAGTTAGTAAACATAGCAAATAATTACTTTGGAGATGTTGGTAAGTGGTAACGGAGCCATCCTCCAAAATAAAATAAATAAATATATTAGAAAATAGCTGTTATTTGTCGGATCAGTGAATATTTGGTACAGCTAACACTAATTTTAAATATAATTTGTCATTTAGTTCGGATCTAATTATCTAATTATAATGCTGGGTTTGATGGTTTCGCAACATAAAATTAATTTAGGCAAGACTAATATTAATATGAGAACTGGCACAGGGTATAATATAGTAGAACCACTGATGCTTAACATGAGATTTTACCAGAATTTGCGGATTTTTTTTTCATTGGTACCGGTACATGAATTGATGCATGTCAATTGGTGTGCTACTTCATAAAGAAACGATACCAATTAGTGCGCACCAGACAATGGGATCAATGGTACTGTTCTTAACTAGGACAGACCAATATGTTTTCTAAATTTAAAATAGGAAATTATTTGATGTTATACATGAAGAATTTCTTTTGTTTTGCTGAATATTGAGTTTGATATCTGGTTTTTGTACGTACCAGGCAGGTATAATGTATTATGTATATCTGTTCCTGTGGCAGTGAGCATATGTGGAATTTTTGTATAGGTAGATTGGCAGTAGCTAGACTGGCATTAATTATGAAGTAACAGTACTATATATTTTGTTTCAACAAAATGGGGACCGCATATATTTAAATTTGTATTTTTTTTTTTTTTTATAAAGATATAGCTAGTTGACAGAGATGAGAGAACATAAAATTAAAACCTTGATAAAGGACTCCAGAGAACAGCACTGGAGCAACATTTACTGAGCTATAATGGAATTAATTGACCCCAAAAAAGCTCTTAAAATTGTTGGGATAAATTTTCAGAATATTCGGATAGTTATAGATTAATTAAAATAAATCAAATGGAATCGAGTTACCCGGATCTGCGAAGCACTGTCCTTAAGCGTATTCCGTCTCATCATGTAAGATGGAACCGCAACCAAGATAATCTGAGATTGTTGTTTCTTAGACACGCCATGGAAACAACTGACGATAACTCCATAATATCCAGCAGTTGATCGGATTAATCATCAAGATAAATAAATATATATATTTTTATTCGAATAAAATTTCTTTGGTTTTATTCGAAATAAATTTCGGAGGACATGTTTACTTATATATCTGTAAGTTTGATTTCCATATAAACCTTATAATTGAGATAATAATGGTGCTTCAAATAATTAATCCCAATATATAAGTGCAGAACTTGATTAATATAATTTGGAATATTATATTTTAGATTTGTATTTATTCTG
>JAJGRW010000112.1:29355-142369 GCA_025461045.1 Carex parvula | reverse complement strand
TAATTATTCTTAAAAAAAAGTATATTATGTTGATAATCACAAGTGTCGGAAAGTATTAAATAATAATTAAATCTCATAAGTTAAACTAGTTCTCAAGCTTTCACCGAGGCGTATTAAATTTATTGAGTTGTATATTCTATTTTATTATATGGTAATTTTATAATCCTAGAGAATTATTCACCGATAACCCTAAAGTTATTTTTATTACAAAGAAGTGTATTCTAAAAACCTATCAATAATTTAATCCTGCTTCTACTGTAAAACGATTTCCATTATATTTGTCTGATTATTAACGAATATAATTCGGTTTAATGATATTTGGATTTTTATACTTAATAAAAGTTAGTTCAACAACAGACTTGTCTAAATAAAATATGTATAAATATTAATTTAGAAACCGTGTTACATGGTCTAGGTTGGAGTTTTGAAGTAAGGAGTAAAGTAGAGGCAGGAGTGAACTACCCCATGACAACAGGTACGGGTTTTCTGGACATTGTCAAATTGTTACTTACCATTTTGTGTGCATTTTATTTATTTATTTTTGGAATTGTGCATGTTGAATCGAACGATCCCTTTGGTTTGTTTAGAAATACAATAGGATTATTCATATTGATCATGAGACTTGTAAGTAGGATGTGTTGAGCATGACCTTGTAGTGTTAAATAAAATGAACATGGAAGGTAACGGATAAGTTAAAGGAAAGGGGCCAACGTGTGTTGAACGTACGTTGGAATGTATACATTGGGTCTGGGTTTGACTAGACCCCTCGATAACGTGCCGTTGGTTGGATTTCCCGTCACGGGTCAAGATCTAGCGTAGGGTGGATTCCCCGTCTAGTGAGAAAGTCTCTCGTTGTTGGTTGGATTTCCCAGCGAGTTGGCGGTCTTCCAATGTTGGATGGATTTCCCATTGGATTGGCAAATAAAAGATTTAATGAAAAACTCGAAAGATAACTACAGAAGTGTGTGTGCGTGCGTGTGTGATTTTAAATATGCATTAGTTAGATTTCATGTGAGTATATAATATCATGTTTGTGTTAATTAGTCAATTTGACAAACTCCAGGACTGTAACTAAATCCCATACTGAGAGACTGTTCAATCTCTCACCCGTTCCACTTTTATGCGGGTTCCAAGAAATGATGAAGTCGACGAGGAGCATGAATAGGAGGGATGCGGATCAGGAAGTCAATGAGCAGACGGCTCAAGTATCTTTTTATTTCTTTTAGTTAAACTTTAATTCTCTCTTTGAAAATGGATACATTGACTAACATGGCAATTATCGGTTTGTTTGCCATGTTTGTCCTGATCTCATGTTGAATGTATGTTATGTACTTAAACTATTTGTGATTTTAAAAGACTTTTTTTTTTTACTTTTAAAATGTTGCATGAGTATTTATTATTGATTATGTATGTGATGTGCACACGCCTTACGTGTAACTACGTGGCGGGTTGTCTCGGGGTGTGACAGTGGTGGACTTTCATCTACTACTGGTTGTATTTCATCTTCTTCTTGTCGTCTTTCATTTTCTACTAGGTGTTTGTCATCTTCTTGTAGTTGTCTTTCATCAACTAGTTGTATTTAATCTTCTTCTGATTGTATTTCATCTTGTACTGGTTGTCATTCATCTTTTTCTAATTGTATTTCATCTTGTACTTGTGGTCTTTCATGTTTTACTGCTTGTCTTTTATTTTCTTCTAATTGTTTTTCATCTTCTACTAGTTCTCTTTTATGTTCTACTAGTTGTTTTTCACGTTCTACTGGTTGTCTTGCATCCTGTACTAGTAGTTTTTCATTTTCATCTAGTTGTCTTTCATCTTGTATTGGTTGTCTTTCGTGTTCTACTGGTTGTCTTTCATTTACTACTGGTTGTAGTTCATATTCTTCCGGTTGTCATTCATATTCTACTAGTTGTTTTTCATCTTGTACTTGTTGTCTTTCATGTTCTCGTAGTTGTTTTTTATTTTCTTCTTGTTGTATTTATTCTTGCTCTAGTTGTATTTCATCTTCTTTTAGTTGTCTTTCATCTTGTACTAGTTGTTTTTTCATCTTCTTCTAGTTGTCTTTCATTTTGTACTAATTGTCTTTCATGTTCTAGTGGTTGTCTCTCATCTACTACTGGTTATATTTCATCTTCTTCTAGTTGTCTTTCATTTTCTACAAGTTGTCTTTTATCTTGTACTGGTTATCTTTCATAATTTACTGGTTGTCTTTCATTTCCTACCGATCATCATTCATCTTCTCCTTGTAGTATTTCTTCTTGCTCTAGTCGTGTTTCATCTTCTTGTAGTAGTCTTTTATCTCATACTGATTGTCTTTCATCTCCTACTATTTGTATTTCATCTTCTACTCGTTGTTTTTCATCTTTTGATTGTGTTTCATGTTCTTTGGTTGTCTTTTACATTCTACTGGATGTATTTTATGTTCTACTAGTTGTATTTCATGTTCTAGTGGTTGTCCTTCATCTACTACTACTTGAGTTTCATCTTCTTCTAGTTGTCTTTCAATTTCTACTAATTATTTTTTATCCTATTCTAGTTGTCTTTCATTTACTATTGGTTGTATTTCATCATCTTCTGGTTGTCTTTTTTCTTGTACTAGTTGTATTTCATCTTATACTGGTTGTCTTTCTTGTTCTACTGGTTGTCTTTCATTTTCTTCAAGTTGTGTTTCATGTTCTACTAGTTGTCTTTCACGTTCAACTGGTTGTCTTCATCCCTTACTAGTTGTTTTTCATCTTCATCTAGTTGTCCTACATCTTATACTTATTGTCTTTCGTGTTCTACTGGATGTTTTTCAACTACTACTGGGTGTAGTTCGTCTTCCTCAAGTTGTTATTCATATTCTACTAGTTGTTTTTCATCTTGTACTTGTTGTCTTTCATGTTCGCGTAGTTGTTTTTCATCATTTTCTAGTTGTCTTTAATCCTGTACTGTTTTTCATGTTCAATTGGTTGTCTTTCATTTCTTACTGACTGTATTTCATCTTCTTCTTGTTGTATTACTCTTTCCTCAAGTTGTATTTCATCTTCTTCTAGTTGTCTTACGTTTTCTACTAGTTGGTTTTCATCTTCTTCTAGTTTTTTTTCATCTAGTACTGGTTGTCTTTCATGTGCTGTTGGTTGTCTTTCTTTACTACTGGTTGTATTTCACCTTCTTGTAGTTGTCCTTCATTTTCTACTTGTTGTTTTTCATCTTTTTAAGGTTCTCTTTCATCTTGTATTGGTTGTCTTTCGTTACTAGTTGTCATTCATATTCAACTAGTTGTTTTTCATCTTGTACTTGCTGTCTTTCATGTTATCGTAGTTGTTTTTCATTTTTTTCTAGTTATCTTTCATCTTGAACAGGTTGTCTTTCATGTTAAATTGGTTGTCTTTTATTTCCTACTGATTGTCTTTCATCTTCTTCTTGTTGTATTTGTTCTTGCTCTAGTTGTATTTGTAGTTGTCTTTCATCTTGTTATTTTTCATCTTCTTCTAGTTGTCTTTTATTTTGTACTAATTGTTTTTCATGTTATAGTGGTTATCTCTCATCTACTTCTGGTTGTATTTCATCTTCTTCAAGTTGTCTTCCATTTTCTACAAGTTGTCTTTCATCTTGTATTGGTTATCTTTAATGATCTACTGGATGTCTCTCATTTCCTACTGATTATCATTTATCTTCTCCTTGTTGTATTTCTTCTCCCTATGGTCGTGTTTCATCTTCTTGTAGCAGTCTTTTATCTCGTACTGATTATCTTTCATGTTCAACTATTTGTCTTTCATCTACAACAATTGTATTTCATCTTCTACTCGTTGTTTTTCATCTTTTGGTTTGTCTTTCATGTTCCACTAGTTGTCTTTCATGTTCCACCACCAGTTGTCTTTCACATTCTACTGGTTGTCTTTCATATTCTACAATTTGTATTTCATGTTCTAGTGTTGTCCTTCAACTACTACTGGTTGTACTTCATCTTCTTCTTGTTGTCTTTCAATTTCTACTAGTTGTTTTCATCTTCTTCTAGTTGTCTTTCATCTACTACTGGTTGTATTTCATCATTTTTTGGTTGTCTTTCTTCTTGTACTGGTTGTATTTCATCTTCTACTGGTTGTCTTTCTTGTTCTACCGGTTGTCTTTCATTTTCTTCAAGTTGTGTTTCATGTTCTACTAGTTGTCTTTCACATTCTACTAGTAGTCTTGCATCCGTACTGGTTGTTTTGCATCTTCTTCTAGTTGTCCTACATCTTGTAATGGTTGTCTTTCGTGTTCTACCAGATGTATTTCATATACTACTGGTTGTAGTTTGTCTTCTTCAAGTTGTTATTCATATTCTACTAGTTGTTTTTCATCTTGTACTTGTTTTCTTTCATATTCGCGTAGTTGTATTTCATCATTTTCTAGTTGTCTTTCATCTTGTACGTGTTGTCTTTCATGTTCTACTGGTTGTCCTTCATTTCCTGCTGATTGTCTTCATCTTCTTCTAATTGTCTTTCATCTTGTACTAGTTGTTTTTTATCATCTTCAAGTTGTCTTTCATCTTGTACTGGTTGTCTTTCATGTTCTAGTGGTTGTCTTTCATCTACTACTGGTTTTATTTCATTTTCTTCTAGTTGTCTTCTATTTTCTACTACTTGTTTTCATCTTCTTCTATGTCTTTCATCTTGTTGTCTTTCATTTCCTACTGATTGTTTGTCATCTTCTTCCTGTTGTATTTCTTCTTCCTCTAGTTGTATTTCATCGCCTTCTAGTTATCTTTCATCTTGTACTAGTTTTTTTATCTTCTTCTTGTTGTCTTACATTTTCTACTAGATGTTTTTCATGTTCTATTAGTTGTCTTTCATCTTGTACTAGTTGTCTTTCATGTTCAACTGGTTGACTTTATTTTCCTACTGATTGTCTTTCATCTTCTTCTTCTTCTTGTATTTCTTCTTCCTCTAGTCGTATTTCATCTTCTACTAGTTGTCTTTAATCTTGTACTGGTTTTCTTTCATATTCAACTGTTTGTCTTTTCATCTACTACTGGTTGTATTTCATCTTCTATTAGTTGTTTTTTGTCTTCTGGTTGTCTTTCATATTCTTCTGGTTGTGTTTCATGTTATAGTGGTGGTCTTTCATCTACTACTGGTTGTATTTCATCTTCTTCTTGTCATCTTTCATTTTCTACTAGGTGTTTGTCATCTTCTTGTAGTTGTCTTTCATCAACTACTTGTTGTATTTAATCTTCTTTTGGTTGTATTTCTTCTTATACTGGTATTTCATCATGTACTTGTGGTCTTTCATGTTCTACTGGTTGCCTTTCCATTTTCTTCTAGTTGTTTTTCATCTTCTACTAGTTCTCTTTCATGTTCTACTAGATGTCTTTCACGTTCTACTGGTTGTCTTGCATCCCGTACTAGTAGTTTTTCATTTTCATCTAGTTGTCTTTCATCTTGCATTGGTTGTCTTTCGTGTTCTACTGGTTGTAGTTCATCTTCTTCCGGTTGTCATTCATATTCTACTAGTTGTTTTTCATCTTGTACTTGTTGCCTTTCAAGTTCTCGTAGTTGTTTTTTTATTTTCTTCTTGTTGTATTTCTTCTTGCTCTAATTGTATTTCATTTTCTTCTAGTTGTCTTTCATCTTGTACTAGTTATTTTTCATCTTCTTTCAGTTGTCTTTCATGTTCTACTGGTCTTTCATCTACTACTGGTTGTATTTCAGCTTCTTCTAGTTGTCTTTCATTTTCTATAAGTTGTCTTTCATCTTGTACTGGTTATATTTCATGATCTACTGGTTGTCTTTCATTTCCTACCGATCATCATTCATCTTCTCTTCGTAGTATTTATTCTTCCTCTAGTCGTCTTTCATCTTCTTGTAGTAGTCTTTTATCTCGTACTGATTGTCTTTCAAGTTCAACTGTTTGTCTTTCATCTACTACTAGTTGTATTTCATCTTCTACTCGTTGTTTTTCATCTTTTGGTTAGGTTTCATGTTCTACTATTTGTCTTTCACATTCTACTAGTTGTATTTCATGTTCTACTAGTTGTCTTCCATGTTCTAGTGGTTGTCCTTCATCTACTACTAGTTGAATTTCATCTTCTTCTAGTTGTTTTTAAATTTCTACTAGTTATTTTTCATCTTCTTCTAGTTGTCTTTCATTTACTATTGGTTGTATTTCATCATCTTCTGGTTGTCTTTTTTTTGTACTTGTTATTTCATCTTATACTCGTTGTATTTCATCTTATACTAGTTGTCTTTCTTGTTCTACTGATTGTCTTTCATTTTCTTCAAGTTGTGTTTCATGTTCTACTAGTTGTCTTTAATGTTATACAAGTTGTCTTTCACGTTCTACTAGTTGTTTTCATCCCATACTAGTTTTTTTTTCATCTTCATCGAGTTGTCCTACATCTTATACTTGTTGTCTTTCGTGTTCTACTGGATGTTTTTCAACTACTACTGGGTGTAGTTCGTCTTCTTTCAAGTTGTTATTCATATTCTACTAGTTGTTTATCATTTTTGTACTTGTTGTCTTTCATGTTCGCGTAGTTGTTTTTCATCATCTTCTAGTTGTCTTTAATCTTGTACTTATCTTTTTTGTTCAACTGATTGTCTTTCATTTCTTGCTGACTGTATTTCATCTTCTTCTTGTTATATTACTCTTTTCTCTAGTTGTATTTCATGTTCTTCTAGTTGTCTGACGTTTTCTACTAGTTGGTTTTCATCTTCTTCTAGTTTTTTTCATCTTGTACTGTTTGTATTTCATGTGCTATTGGTTGTCTTTCTTTACTACTGGTTCTATTTCACCTTCTTCTAGTTGTCTTTCATTTCTACTTGTTGTTTTTCATCTTTTTAAGGTTGTCTTTCATCTTGTATTGGTTGTCTTTTGTGTTCTACTAGTTGTCATTCATATTCAACTAATTGTTTTTCATCTTGTACTTGTTGTCTTTCATGTTCTCGTAGTTGTTTTTCATTTTCTTCTTGTTGTCTTTCAACTTGTACTTGTCTTTCATCTTGTTCTTGTTGTATTTCTTCTTCCTCTAGTTGTATTTCATGTTCTACTAGTTGTATTTCATGTTTCAGTGGTTGCCCTTCATCTACTACTAGTTGTATTTCATCTTCTTTTAGTTGTCTTTCAATTTCTACTAGTTGTTTTTTTATTTTCTTCTAGTTGTCTTTAATCTAATGCTGGTCGTATTTCATCCTCTTATGGTTGTCTTTTCCTTGTACTGGTTGTATTTCATCTTATACTCGTTGTATTTCATGTTCTACTAGTTGTCTTTCATGTTCTACTGGTTGTCTTTCACGTTCTACTGGTTGTTTTGCATCCCATACTAGTTGTTTTTCATCTTCTTCTAGTTGTCCTACATCTTATAGTTGTTGTCTTTCGTGTTCTACTGGATGTCTTTCATCTACTACTGGTTGTAGTTCATCGTCTTCAAGTTATTTATATTCTACTAGTTGTTTTTCATCTTGTACTGTCTTTCATGTTCGCATAGTTGTTTTTCATCATCTTCTAGTTGTCTTTCATCTTGTTGATTGTCTTTAATCTTCTACTGGTTGTCTTTCATTTCTTGTTGATTGTCTTTAATCTTTTTCTTGTTGTATTATTTTCTTTTCTAGTTGTACTTCATCTTTTTCTAGTTGTCTTACATTTTCTACTAGTTGGTTTTCATCTTCTTTTAATTGTTTTTCATCTTGTACTAGTTGTTTATATGACCTATTGGTTGTCTTTCTTTACTACCGGTTGTATTTCATCTTCTTCTAGTTGTCTTTCATTTTCTACTTGTTGTTTTTCAACTTCTTAAGGTTGTCTTTCATCTTGTATTGGTTGTCTTTCATATTCTACTGATTGTCTTTCTTATTTTAGTGGTTGTCTTTCATCTACTAAAGGTTGTATTTGATCTTCTTCTAGTTGTCTTTTATTTTTTACTAGTTGTTTTTCATCTTCTTTTAGTTGTCTTTCATGTTGTACTAATTGTCTTTCATGTTCTACTGGTTGTATATCATATTTTTTAGTTGTCTTTAATCTTGTACTGGTTGTCTTTCATTTTCTTCTAGTTGTCTTTCATCTTGTACTTGTTATCTTTCGTGTTCTACTGGATATTTTTCATTTCTACTTATTGTCTTGCATCTTGTACTAGTTGTTTTTCATCTTATTGTACTGGTTGTCTTTTGTGTTCTACTGGTTGTCTTTCATGTACTAATGATTGTAGTTCGTCTTCTTCTAGTTGTCTTTCATTTTCTACTAATTGTTTTCATCATCTTCTACTTGTCTTTCATCTTACATGTTGTCTTTCATATTCTTCAAATTGTATTTCTTCCTTCTCTAGTTGTATTTCATCTTTTCTAGTTGTCTTCCATCTTGTAGTGGTAGTTTTTCATCTTCTTCTAGTTGTCTTGTATCTTGTACTGGTAGTTTGTCATCTACTTCTAATTGTCTTTCATCTTGTGCTGGTTGTCTTTCTAGTTTTAATGGTTTTTTTTCATCTTCTATTGGTTGTATTTGACCTTCTTCTTGTCTTTCATTTTTTACTAGTTATTTTTCATCTTTTTCTAGTTGTCTTTCATCTTGTATTGGTTGTCTTTCATTTTCATCTAGTTGTCTTTCATCTTGTACTTGTCGTCTTTCATGTTCTACAGGTTGTCTTTTATTTTCTTCTAGTTGTCTTTCATCTTCTACAAGTTGTCTTTCATCATGTACTAGTTGTTTTTCATCTTCTTCTAGTTGTCTTTTATCTTGTACTGGTTGTCTTTCGTGTTCTACTGGTTGTCTTCATCTGCTTTTACTGGTTATAGTTCATCTTCTTTAAGTTGTCATTCATATTCTACTAGTTATTTTCATCTTGTATTTGTTGTCTTTCATGTTCTCATAGTTGTTTTTCATCTTTTTCTAGTTATCATTCATCTTGTACAGGTTGTCTTTCACGTTCTACTAGTTGTCATTCATTTCCTACCGATTGTCTTTCATCTACTTCTCCTTGTATTTCTTTTTTCTCTAGTTGTATTTCATCTTCTTCTAGTTGTATTTCATCTTGTACTAGTTGTTTTTTATCTTCTTCAAGTTGTCTTTCATCTTGTACTGGTTGTCTTTCATTTGCTACTGGTTTTATTTCATTTTTTACTACTTGTTTTTCATCTTTTTCTAATTGTCGTTCATCTTGTACTGGTTATCTTTTATGTTCTACTGGTTGACTTTATTTTCCTACCGATTGTCATTCATCTTCTTCTTCTTGTATTTCTTCTTCCTCTAGTCGTGTTTCATCTTTTTGTAGTTGTCTTTTATCTCGTACTAGTTGTCTTTCATGTTCAACTGTTTGTCTTTCATCCACTACTATATCTTCTACTAGTTGTTTTTCATCTTCTGGTTGTCTTTCATGTTATTTTAGTTGTCTTTAATGTTCTACTGTTGTCTTTCATATTATATTGGTTGTATTTCATGTTCTCGTAGTTGTTTTTCGTCTTTTTCTAGTTGTCACTCATCTTGTACAGGTTGTCTTTCATGTTCTACTGGTTGTCTTTCATTTCTTGTTGCATTTCTTCTTTCTCTAGTTATATTTCAACTTCTTCTAGTTGTCTTTCATCTTGTACTAGTTATTTTTTATCTTTTTCAAATTGTTTTTCATCTTGTACTGGTTGTCTTTCATGTTCTAGTGGTTGTTTTTAATTTGCTACTGGTTGTATTTCATCTTTTTCTAGTTGACTTCCATTTTCTACTACTTGTTTTTCATCTTCTTCTAATTGCCTTTCATCTTGTACAGATTGTCTTTTATGTTTTACTAGTTGACTTTATTTTCCTACTGATTGTCTTTCATCTTCTTCTTGTTGTACTTATTCCTCTAGTTGTGTTTTATCTTCTTGTAATTGTCTTTTATCTCGTACTAGTTGTCTTTCATGTTCAATGGTTTGTCTTTCATCTACTACTAGTTGTATTTCATCTTCTACTAGTTGTTTTTCATCTTCTGGTTGTCTTTCATGTTATTTTAGTTGTCTTTAATGTTCTACTAGTTGTCTTTCATATTCTATTGGTTGTATTTCATGTTCTCGTAGTTATTTTTTATCTTTTTCTAGTTGTCATTCAACTTGTACAGGTTGTCTTTCATGTTCTACTAGTTGTCTTTCTTTTCCTACTGATTGTCTTTCATCTTCTTATTGTATTTCTTCTTTCTCTAGTTGTATTTCATCTTCTTCTAGTTGTCTTTCATTTTGTACTAGTTGTTTTTATCTTCTTTAAGTTATTTTTTATCTTGTACTGGTTGTCTTTCATGTTCTAATGGTTGTCTTTCATTTGCTACTGGTTGTATTTCATCTTTTTCTAGTTGTCTTCCATTTTCTATTACTTGTTTTTCATTTTCTTCTAATTGTCTTTCATCTTGTACTAGTTGTCTTTTATGTTCTACTGGTTGACTTTATTTTCCTACTGATTGTCTTTCATCTTCTTCTTGTTGTATTTCTTCTTTCTCTAGTCGTGTTTCCTCTTCTTGTGGTTGTCTTTTATCTCGTACTAGTTGTCTTTCATGTTCAACTGTTTGTCTTTCATCTAATACTAGTTGTATTTCATCTTCTACTAGTTGTTTTTCATCTTCTGGTTGTCTTTCTTGTTCTTCTGGTTGTCTTTCATATTCTATTGGTTGTATTTCATGTTCTAGTGGTTGTTTTCCATCTACTACTAGTTGTATTTTATCTTTTTCTAGTTGTCTTTCAATTTTCTATTAGTTATTTTTCATCTTCTTCTAGTTGTTTTTCATCTATTACTTGTTGTATTTTATCTTCTTCTGGTTGCCTTTCTTCTTGTACTGGTTGTCTTTCTTCTTTTTTGTAATTGTCTTTGATCTTCTTTTGGTTGTCTTTCATCGTTTACTAGTTGTCTTTCATGTTCTATTGGTTGTCTTTCACGTTCTACTGGTTGTCTTACATCCTGTACTAGTTGTTTTTCATCTTCTTCTAGTTGTCTTACATCTTGTACTTGTTATCTTTTGTGTTCTGCTAGTTGTCTTTCATCTACTACTGGTTGTAGTTCATCTTCTTCAAGTTGTTATTCATATTCTACTCGTTGTTTTTCATGTTGTACTTGTTGTCTTTCATGTTCTCGTAGTTGTTTTTCATCTTCTTTCAGTTGTCTTTTATCTTGTACTGGTTGTCTTTCATCTTTTTTCTTATT
Source organism: Carex parvula (assembly GCA_025461045.1). Taxonomy (NCBI): domain Eukaryota; kingdom Viridiplantae; phylum Streptophyta; class Magnoliopsida; order Poales; family Cyperaceae; genus Carex; species Carex parvula. The sequence goes on along the minus strand of JAJGRW010000112.1, from coordinate 131,257 downwards.
GTATTTCTTTTTCCTCTAGTTATATATCATCTTCTTCTAGTTGTCTTTCATCTTATACTAGTTGTTTTTTATTTTTTTCTGGTAGTATTTCTTCTTGTATTTGTTGCCTTTCAAGTTCTATTGGTTGTCTTTCATTTACTACTGGCTATATTTTATATTATTTTAGTTGTCTTTCATTGTTTACTTGTTGTTTTTTATCTTCTTCAAGTTGTCTTTTATCTTGTACTGATTGTCTTTAATATTCTACTTGTTGTCTTACACGTTCTACTGATTGTCATTCATCTACTACTAGTTGTATTTTATCGGATTTGGGGTTTGGAATTTGGGATTTGGAGTTTGGGGTTTGGAGTTTGAGGTTTAGGGATTGTACTTTAGCCGGTTAGGATGGTATATATGAAATTCCCCCTTCTTTATAATTGTACTCTAGCCGGTTAGGATCCATTGGAGTCTAGTTGGTAAGGATTGAGGACCGGTATACCCAGTATTCAGAGTCCGACATGTTGGAAAATTTTGAGACACTAACAGTGAGATTACGGATAATTCGTAGTGGATTATAATACTAATTATATATTTGTTTGATTAAGTTTGAGATGTTATGTAAAAGAGAGACATAAGATTGTTCTTGAACTTGCTTGATTTTTCTTGATTAGTTAGTATCATGTCACCTCGATCTCTAAATATCTAGATAATTTTACATCATAGTTTTGTCGTTTTTCTTAAATATTTTTCAAGTCTTATATAATTAAATTATTAGCATTCGAGAATACATTTCTTCTAAATATTTTCGTACATACTTTAAAACTTAAATATTTGAATAATTATTTTAGTACCCGCGCAACAGTACCCGCACTTCTATAACTGTAAGGTTGCGGTCCTCACAACTACCGATCTAACTAACAATGTTATCGGACCTTTCATTTTGAATTGCAAATGTTCCTTTCTCTCCCTTTTTTTCTTTTTCGAAGGCTTCAGTGATTTGAGGCGATTTGGAGGCGATTTCGAAACTGGAAGCGATTTCGTGTGGTTCTCACAAGTTTAATCGGTGATTTTGAAATGTGATCAGCTAGATTAATATTATTTCTTTTCGATTTTGTTTTTGTTCTGGTGAATTAATAATGATATATCATTTCGTTTCTATTTCATATACACAATCGTGTTTCAGTGTTGCTGAATTTTGAGATGTTTGTGACAATTTGATTTGCGAAGATGGTGTAATTGTCTATTATGTGTTCAGATATAAATACTTGGTAGTTTAGATATAAATACTTGATGTGTTCAGATATAAATACTTGGTAGTTCAGATATAAATACTTGATGTGTTCAGATATAAATACTTGATCTGTTCAGATATAAATACTTGTTCAGATACAAAATTTATTTTAATAAAGTGACAGTTACAATTTAAAGTTAAAAAAAAATAATAACAACCAATTATTAAAAATAACATTATATGGTTTAAATTATTTATTTGAAAAATATATAATAAGCTTCCGTTGGGCCGATTATTATATATGAACTCATATAAAACCATAGAGAATACTAATATATTACAATTAGCGCAACATATATACACATTGTCTTTTGTACACATGCAATCCCATGTGATCCATATAACATTAACTCCTCAAGATCCAATACAATGTTTGTATAAAAGTTATGTCCTTACCACTTAGTAACCATGCGATCAAGGTTTGGCCCAAGTTTCGTAAAGTTGGGCTCATGTTGCCAAAACTCTTGGTTATGATATAGTTTGGACCAAAATTTCATACAAACTAGTTCTATTAGATCCAACATATAAAAAAGAGAGTGCCCATGTGATCCATGACATGATGCATTTTGGTTAAAGGTCTCCAACATTTTAACTCAAATACTTTTTTAAGATTATTATTCATCCAACGTAATATAGATATAAATACTTTAGTTCGTAAGTATAAATACCACACCCTTATAGTTATAAATACTTTGTTTTGTAAGTATAAATACCACAAGAATAGAGATATAAATATTACCCGCACATAAGCTAAGTCAGTATTTTTTGGTTAATATTTTTTGTTGACAATTTTAGTGGTCCCCACATGTCGTTTATTACCCACACATAAGCTAAGTCAATATTTTTTGTTGACAATTTTAGTGGTCCCCACATGCCGTTTGAGTGGTCCCCAAATGCGGGTACGAAGCGAGGATTTTTGAATAAAAGGTGCGGGTACGGTTATTTTAGAAAATCATATATCATATATGTAGTTCATTGTATAGATATAAATACTTGTCTTGTATAGATATAAATAATTCACAATGTTACTATTAATACTTGTAAAACAAAATTACAGTTTTAGAAACGGTTGTGGTCCCCACAAGCAGTTATGGCAGTTTAGGTGCGGGTACTCAACTGCGGGTACTCATATCAGCTTCCTAAATATTTTATATATATGTTCTTACAAGATTTTAAAACTTAAATATCTAACAAAATATAAAATTAAATTTATTCATTTAACACGGAAACTTTGTACCACCAACTTCCATTAAATAATTATTGACAATCCTGTTTTACGTGACACTACAGATACCAAATCATCTACCAAACCTCAAAGACGACAAGTATAAACTAAGTAAAATACTTGTTTAGTTTGACCAATAGTAAGTAAATGTGCCGTTTTTATGTTTTGAAAGAATTATTAAGATCAAACGGATAAAATAGGCCTCTTTGAATGATTTTATGATCCAAAGGCTTCGGACCTACGCTGTTCGCCTGTCACGATTACGTATAGGCGTACGTATAGCTCTTATTATTATATTAGAAATGTAGCTGTCGTTTTTAAATTATATTGTTTTTTATGTTATCTTCTTTTTGCTGCTTGGTCAACTGGCAAGTCGTCACCAGGAAGTAGTCAAAGAAGAAATCCAAAGGTCTCTACTGGACAGATTTCTAGTAATTTCTTTCCTTTTTATTTATATAAAAGGAAAGTGATTAATTGAGCTTCTTGAAGATAGCATCATCAATTTATAATCGGAAAACGATATTAACTTAGTAAGCTAGCCTGCAAGTGCAGCTGTGCAGGTGCCAACTGCCAACTGTCAACGACCTTGGACAATTTCAATGGAGAAGGAATCAACAATTGATAATTCATAGCGTGCAGCGCATATGCATGTTATTATAACTTCATTAATGAACAAGTCAGCAAATGGAACTTCATTAATTATTTCCAACCCTGTTGGAAGATTCTCTGATTAACTCTAATATTCTTTTCTATCTCTAGTAATATATTTTTTTTTTTTTGTAAGTTTCATGGCAGTTACTGCCAGAGATGTATTAATACTGAAAGCAGAGTAATATCTCTAGTAATAATTGAACATGCCTTATGCCTATTCCATATAGAGTTGATGTCCATCATTATATATATTAGATTTATATTTCTTTTAAGAAGATTTCAGTTATTATTTTTTTTTTTTACTTTCTAGTTATTGCGCCATAGTCAAATTTTAGTCTACATGTCTTTTCCTTTTTAGTTTTACATATGTAAATATCTTACCTCGATAACTATTATTAATATCATATTTTATAAGAGAAATTAATATGTTTTTAGCCAATGACCTTTATTTGATATACTTTGTATTTTATAGCAAATTTACCCGGAGAAGAAGGAAGAAAGAGAGAGATCAATTAATATAGAAGTATCCCTTCACTCCATGAAACCAGTTGCTTTGAAGGGCGAATCTTATGATCAAATTTGACACAGCAACCCTTCTAAATAAAAAGGATGCCGATTTGATGTATGATAACAACCAATAAATTAAAGACAGCGTTACCACCATTGCGCAATGGGTCTCAGCAAATTTGACACTCGGACCTTCAAACCATGACGCAATAGGTCTCAGCAACGGTTTTGCAACCACTAATGGCAAATGAGCCAAAATGGAACTGGACTGGTACCGGAGAATTCACGGTACAGTCAGCGTATAGAGCACTTAAAATTGGACCCTGCATAAACACTAATATCAAACGCATAGGGAGCCTCAGGGCACCACCACGAATGTTAATATTTGGGTGGCTGGCATACCGCAACAGGATTTTAACACATGATAACCTCATGAAAAGAGGCCTCCAAATCATGAGTAGATGCCCCCTATGCAAGACTGACGCAGAGACAGTTCGTCCACTGTTCAGAGGATGTGCTTATACCAAGCAGGTTTACAATGAGTTAAAGACAAACAAGCCTTCTGATACATGACCATTGAACCCGGTATTTAACATACTAAACAGATCGCTGGCAGGAAGGCTCACCATAATGCAAAAAACAGCGCTGCTAATTATGAACTTCGTGATTTGGCAAGAAAGATGTGCGAGGTCATTCACGGAAGCTGTCAGAACACCTACCGAGCTCGTACAGGACATGCTGCACCAGTTGGAGTACTTGCAAACTCATAGAGGCCAGACTGGTATGGCGCAAGATGTACACATAATTGAGGGCACCAGAGCATAACGATTAATACCAGAACTGGAACGGCTGCAGTTTTCATGACCTATCAGCGTTTACACTGCCTTTCAAAACAAAATCTTTGTTTTACTTCTGTTTTGTTTAGTTTTAGTTTTTACTGCTCTTGCTTTAGATTAAGTTTTCTTACTTCCCAAGCTCAACTGTTTTGAGCACTTTTCTGCACCTTTTACTTCAATTTCAATACTTGTAGGTTACAAACCATGTAATCGTACTCATTAATCAAATATGGGATAGACTTCTATTTTTACTCAAAAAAAAAGTTGCCATATTATATATGTATATATATTAACATTTTTAAAATATAAAATATAGAGAACCTTATTTAAGAGTGTGAACTAAGATATTATCTTCTGTATACTTAAGTGATGCATGTTTTAAATCTAATTAGAATTGAAATTTACAAAATGGGAGGATCTTGAGACCTTTATTCAAAATATAATATATAACGAACTGTCAATTAGTTGTATATTCTAAAAAATTTAGATCGATCCGTCAATTAACTACGAAGCTACAAACTAAGTTGAAGATATGAATCACTTGCCAAAATGTTCAAAATATAAAAATACTGAATGAATGATTAATTATTTTTCAACAAAGTTTGATGTATAAATTGGACCATATATATCCGAAATAGTCCAGCTATTCGTTCAAATTTCAAACCATCTTGAATCCGACGTTGAGCTCAAGTCTACACAAGCTCCAATTAATAGTATTTTTTGTACATATATATATCTTTGTTATTTTTGTTACCATTTTATGTTGATCATATAGTAAATAAAAAAAATAGCATATATATGAAAACTGAGCATCTTATTGACTGAATTATTTATATTAAATAATTTAAATTCATATCGAATTATATTTGAATTCATATTCGAATAGTTAAATAAATTAATCAAAATAAAATAAATCAAGTTGAGACAATGTTACCCAGATTGTGTACTAAACGTTGTCCTTAAGCGTATGTCCATAAATAAATCAAGTTAAATAAATTTTAGAACATTTCAAATTCAAACTCATGAAACTCGGCAAATACAAACTATATTTAAACGAGCCGAACAAATCCAATTCAAAGTGAATAAAAAAAATTAACGAGGCCTACAAACTAAATTTGCAGTGCTACGCTATATATCCGCTAAAGATTTATTTTGCAATGAGAACCAATATTTGATATAGTGACAAAAACTATGTCCTCTGTGTGTAAGATTGTAAATTCGAAACTCACAACAACAATCATTTATGGAAATTAAACAACATGTAATACAGTCAAGAGTTCCTCTCAATATATCTAATTAATTAATTGACAAGCGATATGATCACTATATCTACGGATTGCAATCAAAAAATGATAATAATAAAAAGTACATGCATGTCTAACGTGGACCACGCGCTCTCTCTTCCCTCTTCTGTTTCCTTAAACTTTAATTAACAACTATATATACACAAATAAAAAGCCAAAGACTTAATGTATATGCAATATATGAAAAATTAATCTATTAGTTTGACCTCGTATAAACTCAAATTATTTTAAAATTTTGTTCTAAGTCTGCTAAAACACCAAAGGAGACTGAATTTGCACCGGGCGTGTGCCCTATATATACTTGGAAAAGCCTTGCTGAAGAACTCACCAAATCAAGCGGAGAGAAATTAAGAGAGGCCGGGGATCTTGGTCAATCATTGTTTTCACATGCTCTCCACTCTTAAAATGTACTTGGTCAATCTTCTCATCGTTTCCTCCTTCTGAGAAGGAAACGAGAGAGAGAACTTGAAAAAATAAAACAAGGAGGGAGAGATTTCTTGGCGGCCTCTGGCAAGCTTTTTCGAGAGAGAATAATGGGAATGAAACATTTTCTGACTTTCCTTTACCTGGTTATAGTGCTAGTGCAAATACGAGGTGAAAATGGAGATAATTTACTGAATCCAAGTACTCTGGAGATGTTTGTAGATGAACTTCCTCAAATGCAAAAGATCAAAGGGTATGAGATCAAGAACGGCATGCTGGTTGCCGGTAACCTCACCATCGGCATCTATGATACTACATGGGTAATTAAACCGCTTTCTGTCTCTCTATGACCCCTTATATATATTTCTATGTTTCTTTATGCATATATATAACAAATGACATATTTTGGTTTTTTCGTCTAATTTTTATGCCTATAGAAAAAGCAAAAGAATATATTTATGCTGAAGTAGGTCCAAAAGAAGGTCAGCATGGAGAAATCTTTGAATAGATTATTAGTATATAACAAAATTAAGCTCCTTTTCGCAAAATATTAATGTTTTTGTTCCTCTCACCTTGTCATTTATCAGCTGTTCCATTTGTTCTTTAGGTTTTTGCTTATTTGTTATGAACAGTTGAATGGCTCTAATTAACAAAGCGACCTTTGTAGCTAAGTAGAAGTTTCACATTGACTTTATGAATTATGATAGCTGACAAAAATAGGAAAGATAATTTTAGAAGGTAATTAAGCCTTTATTCTGCGCAACATACATATTATAGGAATCCATTCAAGACTTTGTAGTGGAGAAATTTATTCCTTCGCCAACTCGCAAGAAACGGCACCTGGCAAAAGCATTTTGCTTTTCTTATAATATAATTCAACCTCAGTAGTCAGTATATCTTTTTTCTTAATAATGAATTACAAGGCCCCTTTAGTAGGCTAGAATAAAGTGGTAACCCCGCTTTCGTACCTACTAAAGTTTTCTCATTTGCGCGTATTTTGTATGGTAATTGGTTAATAATATGGATTTTCATCTAGTGGGCCAAAAATTTGTTAATTAACGCACTGCTTATAGTTCTATTCGACTAATATATTTGTTATGTTTAATATCTTTAGTTTAATTCGTATATGTCTTTAATAATCATTTGCAAATATTAATCTATGAAGTTAGTTTACGAATTATTATAATTGGGAAAAAAATTCTGTACTGAAACTTAACTTTAGTTTTACACTGAATTTAAAACCATTACCAAAAGTTATAAATTTGTTTTTGTTTCCATATATATGACATGCATGCAGAAATTCCACCGTGACATTCCACCCACACGTGTGTTCGCCTATGGCACATGCAAGGAGGCTGCCACTGTTCCAGGACCGACAATAGAGGCCTTGCAAGGCACACCCACACATGTTACATGGCTCAACTATCTCCCTTCACAACATTTCCTCCCCTGGGACCCCACCATTCCAACTGCCATGCCATCCTCTGGGGTCCCAACCGTGACTCACCTGCACGGTGGGGTCCAGCCACCCACCTCCGATGGCAACTCCCTTGCCTGGTTCACTGCCTCCTTTGCCGATAGGGGTCCCCATTTCTCGTCTCCATGTTACTACTATCCCAATTCCCAACTTCCCGGCAACCTCTGGTAATTTTCTGTTGGTTCTGTTATTGTCATTTATATTTAAGCTTTGAAAATTTATTATAATTTCTTTTTGTCTGTTCTCAATTAATAGGTACCATGATCATGCTCTTGGCCTCACACGAGTCAATCTCCTATCAGGCATGATTGGTACGTACCAAATCACCTCTCCTCACCTAGAGAACCCACTTGGCCTCCCGTCTGGACCAGAGTATGACCGTCATCTTGTAATATTCGACCGAGAATTTCGTGTAGACGGATCAATCTACCTGAATTCCACAGGCAACAACCCAACCATCCACCCACAATGGCAGCCAGAGTACTTCGGCCTAGCAATTGTAGTCAATGGAAAGGCATGGCCCTTTCTGACGGTCACTAGACGCAAGTACCGGTTTCGTATACTGAATGCAAGTAATGCGCGGTTCCTGCAACTCTACTTATCTAACGGTCTCCATTTTACACATATTGGGTCTGATTCCAACTACCTCTACAGGCCTACTGTTTCAAGGTATAAGGATTTACCTCCATAGGTTCAGCTTAGATATTGCAATCTGTTACTGTGCTTATATTCATTCCTTATTGATTTTCTGAATAATAGTTAAATAATGTGACCGAAATTTTAGGAAGTTCCTTCTAGCCCCATCAGAGATTGCTGATGTCATAATTGACTTTTCACTCTCGACAACTAATGATGTCATCCTGCACAATGATGCGAACTTTCCCTTCCCTGATGGTGACCAGACCGACAACATCACCGGCACTGTAATGAAATTCATAATAAAACCAGATAAAGTTTATGACCCTTCACAGATCCCGTACACTCTCCTCCAACTTCCTACTACTCGTCTCAGTGAAGCTGCTCAAACAAGGTATAGACTGTAATTGAATTCAGAATTTTTTTAATTCATAATAAGTAGCTACCATAATACATAGGTCGAAAACATTTGTCATGTATACAGAAGGATGTGATGAACAAAAGTTTGTTAGATAAATTATATAACACTTAATTTAACGAGATGATAGACTAATTAATGCCTCATATATGCATACATATCGAGTAGGTACATCACAATGTATGAATACACGAGTGTGTCAGATGAACCGACGCATCTATACCTAAATGCAAAATCATTCAAAGATCCTGTCACAGAGACCCCAAAAGAAGGAACCAGTGAGATATGGAAAATAATCAACCTAACTGAAGACAACCACCCTTTGCACATCCACCTCGGTACGTTTACAGTGTTCGAACAGAGAAATATGTCTGACGTGGATGGATTCAAATCATGCATGGAAGCTGTGAATGATGTGGGGAAGTGTGATTTGGAAAAGCATTTGACGCAAAGTGTTTTCGTCATCCCAAAGCATGAGAGAGGGTGGAAGAATGTGTTTAAGATGAAACCAGGATGTGTGACGACCATTCTGGTCAGGTTTAAACCGATTGAATCAGAGACACAATACGGGTTCGATGTGACAGCCGAGCCGGGATATGTATACCATTGTCATGTAAGTTGATACTCTTTTATTTCACATTTTTTTTGTTTTAGAATGAAAGGAAATGAGATTGGAGTCTTAATTGTAATTTTGGTAATAAATAGGTATTCATTATAAACTCCAATAATTGTGTGAAGTTTTACATGTTTACAGATTTTGGATCATGAAGACAATGAGATGATGAGGCCCATGAAGCTCGTTCACTGAAACATGTATTCTTTTCTCTTGTGAAAATTCCAATGAACATATGCTGCAATATATCTTAATATTAAAAAAATTTAACATCACGTTTTAAATGTTAATTGTTCGGAAGGAAGAGCCAAAAGTGTTGCTTGAGTATGGTTATGAACTTGTCTATGAAATGGAATGACGGAGAACTAGTAACAAATAAGTAAACAACAAACTTGAAGGTCAAATTAAATGACCTCAAGATCAGAATAAAAATCAAAGAGTAGATTTCTCGAGCTGCCCTGGCTCTTAAATAGAGATGGGGCCATTTTTCTCCATCTGCTTTTAAACCTTTCCTTCTTATATATTCTTTCTTATTTTTTCATTATTGATATGAAGCTTTAAGTTCTTTTCACCAAAATTATTGGATTGGCCAATAAGATGTTACTAGGAAAACAAAACAACACAAGTTTCATGAATACCAAAATATCTCAACAGTTCAATTGAATTTCTCTGCCTTGTACTTGATTGGTGGGTTTCGGATGTCCTCTTGGCTTTGGACCAATCGAATCTCTAGGCTGCTTGTTTGTGGGTTAAAACCCGCCTTCTCATAATCTGCAACAGTTCTTCTCAGCACAGCCTACAAAAATCAAGATAACTTTGAAACTGAACAGCAATGGCAATCCATCTGTTTTATCCAGTGTTCTAAATAGCGCGCTATAGCGGCGCTATAGCACCGCTATAGCGTTTTTGGACCCCAAACGCTACGCTATGACATCAAAATGCGCTATTTGCGCTACGGCCGCTATAGCGACCGCTACAGCGCTATAGCGGTCCGCTATTCGCGCTATTTGCGCTATACAATATGGGTTTTATTTTTTAAAGCAATTTATATGGGTTTTAAATAAAGATAAAAAAAATCTCAAACCAAAATTGAATTTGTTGCTACTTGCTACAGATAAATCAATTTGAAATTGGGAATAGAAATTGAAATTTGAATAGAAAAAAAGTCCAAATCGAAAATAAAATTTGAATAGAAAAAAAAAATTATGTCATGAATCATGATGCTTAAGATATTTTTAATAGGAAAAATCGATAGTTTATGATATTACTATGGATATTTTGAACCGCAATTTGAACTTTGTACTGGTTCAATATGAATATTATAATTTCTTAATTACTTTGGTGTTATTTATTGTTCTATGAGACTTTAGATAATGTTGATATTTAGTACAAATATTGAATATACGAAATGTAAAAAAAAAAACGCTATTTGGAATAGCTTCCGCTATAGCGACGCTATTCGCTATAGCTTTTTTTTTAGCCTTCCCGCTACGACGCTATAAACGCTATTTAGAACCTTGGTTTTATCAGATTTCTAATTCTAGTGCATCGAGTTATTAGTACAACCTGGTGTAGTGGAATCCATATCCTCGACGGTACCGTAAAAGATTCCCTTTTACAATTAGCTATTTACGGTTTGAGATTAACTCTCAGCCGGTTTGGGATTCGGGCTGACTGAGGGGGCAGTATTATTGGGCTTTGAGATTCGTGCCAAGTTAAAAAGAACAGTCCAGATCAAGTAATTGTAAAAGATTCCCTTTTACGGTACAGTCGGTGATATGAATTCGGTGTAGTGCACCAGTTTACAACAATTCAATGCCAGATTATTTATACATGATTAAAGGGGAAGTTCCATCATTACAGAATTACTCATTAAGAAAGGTTGACTGGTAGATGACACATCCATATCTATTAAACAAAAGCAAGTACATAAAAAAAGAAAAAAGAAAAAAAAAAGGATAAAAGTGTAAGTGTACCTGTAAACTTGAAACTGCCAGTTCTGCTGCTGTTTCAAGATCATCTGGGTATTTCTGTTAAACAACAAAAGGTTGCAAAATATATAGTGAGAAAGAACAATGTACATTCTGAGCACTTTACAAAAATTTGCACATGTAATCCATAAAAAAGAAAGCCCATTTAGTTCCACTAATGCACTTGCTGCAAGATTGTAATCTTTTAGACATGCTTATGTACTAATAACCTGACCAATTTTAGGGTAGACATGCAAATACTACATGTAGATATACAAATATACAGATGTGTAAATATATAGTAACATGTTTGTGAAAAAAATGTACCACATACATAAATAAGAAAAAGAAAAAAAAAAAAAACATTTGACATACATTGCTCCATCCTAGAAGAAGAGCAGTCGTCAAGTCACCTGTACCCTAAAGTTATCAAAGAAATGCACTATATAAAACTTCATCCTATAATTGTTGAAATAACGTACAATCTTAATTTCAAAACAAAAACAAACATGAACCCCTTGAAAAGGTAACTAATGAATCAGAGTTTTAAGGTGTCTATACTGTGAAGTATGCAGGTATCTTTGGTATAACAATCTTGAATTGTTCAGGAGCTTGACCCTGGAATAGAAACATGAGACCTCTTTAGATTTCTCAAATTTAGAAGTTGACCCCAAGAAAAATATAATTAGCATAATAAATATTATTGAGAGTATACATTGTATTGATACCTTTCCTTTTTGATGGCTGCCGATTAAGAGGAGTTTGTCTTGGACAACCATGCTGGTTATTACCACCTGAAAACATACCGTAAGAATATTATAAAATACGGATTTTTTGTTCACCTGGTTTAGCACAGTACAACTCAGGTATTAATATCAAACAGCTTTTTTCTCTCTTTTTCTTATCAACTTAAAATATTCCAATAACAATTATGAGACTAATCACTTAATAGTACTAGAATAACCTTTGTTGGCCCCACAGCATGAAGAATATTGCAAGCTTCCAAGCCGTTCTTCTCAGAAGCAATTCTGAAAGGGCAAATTAGAAAAAATGCACAACGATTTCATGTTTCTTTTTTGGAATAAAATAAGGTAATTATAAAGATAAGCAACAAAAAATCGGCATTTTACAAGACAATCCCAAATCGCCCTCCCTCCCTCTCTCAAAAGGACTCGGGACAAGATTGTCAAAATCATAACTATACAATTCTGAGATACGAAAATAACTTAAAATTATACTCAAGTCAGAATCCTAAGTCCATGGAATTAAAGTGGGTTTGGGACTCGGCGTGGAGTTGTGTAGAGTCACGACCTAAAGTAACAAGGGGTAGAATAATAAGAATTTTTCTGCCACGGTCCAAAGAAAAGTGATACTTATAGAGCCAACCTCCTTCTGGGATCCATATCCTTTTAAGCCTCCTTGGTGCCAAAGGCATGAAAATAGCACAGAGAAAAACAGTACATTGCCCTCAATGGTTCCTGGAAATTGCAACTAACAATTAAATCTTGCTTCTCTGTGTTTAAGAATCCCCTTGCTTTCAAGGTATTTTAATGTGGTTGAACCTTGTTAGTTTAAATCTTCCATGTTTATGGGAGAAGAGAGATAGTTGACTTCTTTACTTACTATATACCATGAAACTGCCAGCTAACCCTAGGCAATTAATATTTTCTTAATAAAGTTTCTTAGACAAAACTTGTAAAGTGATGATAATTTAAAATGGTAGTGTGGTTTCATGTTCAGAGAATGTATCACAATTTCAAAATTGACCACCTCCTTTAAAAGATTTATTTACACTTAAGTCTGATTTGAGTTCAGGAAGTATCCTACATTTCTACAGTCTTATGATTCTATATATTATTCTATAACCTGACTCGCTTTGAACCCCAGTGGTCCTACAGACTCAAATCTTCCAAAATCTGAACACCTTCACTCAGGCCACCAAGATCCCAAAATGTTGACTTTCAAAAGATTCCAAAATGCATCAACAGATTATTTATATGCACCTTATAAGTTATAACGTACCTTTATCCATTTTCTTTTCCAAATGGTAAGACTACCCTTGGTTATTTTCTCTGTCTTTCAATATCCCCTCCCCCAAAAGGATGAGCGATAAGGGATTGAAAGTTTATATTAAAAGTTACAAGGTACCTTCTCTCCGCTTGTTGGAATATCGGGCTTTTTAGAACAAATAAATATTTTACCTTATTCCTGTCAGAAGTTCAGCCTCAAATTGGTTTGGTGTAAGCATTGAAGCCACAGGGACAACCTGTCAACAATTCAGTTTAGAGATTATTTAATAATAATTCATTTTCCTTGTATACAAATTGTACAGTAATGAAACAGAATGTTAAGTCAGATGCAAAACAAACAATATAACTGGTATTATTGATACCTTTTCTCGATAAAGAGAAACTAAATCTTGAGGTACGTAGAGCTTTCCTTCATCTCCCATTACTGGATCACACGCTACAAACCCATCCAAATCTAGTTACATTCAACTCGAAAGCCAATGTTATCTTAAATCTATTTACTTAGCAAAATTAAAAAGTAAAATCCTTTACCATAAACAAGATTGGGATTTATTGAGCGCAACCTATCAACTACTTTTAATACAGTGGATAAAAACGAAGCCGATCCAATGTAACCTGCATAAATGCAAACTATATTTATTAAGAATTATAAGAGTTTGCAATTAAAACCCAACATTGTAGTGAACGGCTAATGCCCCTCAACATTCTAATATTTGCAACTAACACCAACATCCCCACCATACCACCCATCTGTCAGCTTACTGTAATTGCAGATGATATTTTATTACGTACTGTCCATTTTTGCCCCCAACTATACTATGCTTGTCCCAGATAAAAGACTAAACTATATTCAAATTGAGCAAAGTGAATTCAAGTGCTGGGTTTTAAGTTAATATGTACATGTAGCAATCCATTGGTCGAGTCAACATGAAAAGTTAGTGTATATTAGTCAACCTTCCTATGTGATTAACCTTCATCTTAATGGTTGGATATTTTGCCAATGGACCCAACAGTAGTGTCCATGCAACCACGAAAATGGCTAGTCTCATTTGCAAAAATGAAATGAAGTTGTGTATACCTTGTGAAAAGAAAAAAGAAGGGTACAAAAACCACGAAAGAAATCTAACCAGTCAATAAATGAGTATAGTACAGCAGATCATTATCCCCAAGGCCTTCAATCAAATCCCACAATTGATCACCATTTAGTACTTGGCCTTTAAATGTGGGATAACCTGCATAATCATATTTAAGAATTTCAAAATTATGTCAATGCATCTGTAAAAGGGAACTCAGACGACACCAATTTTGGTGCCTCTGCTATACCTCATTTTCAAAAGCTTATAACAGATGTTAAATAAAGAAACAAAACTGAAGTAGACATTTTCTGGATATTGATTCCCACAAAAGTGAAGCCAAAATGTCATAAAATTAATGTGCATGTAGAGGAAGTGATATAGATTAATCTAACAGTTTGATATTGTCTTTAGAGTTTCTGCTAACAAGGATTTAAATCTAGAGGCATTTAAACCACCTCTATGCAATATGCAGTTAAGGATACCTAATTACCTGTATGATTAGAGAACTGTACAGAATTGATCGGATCCACATCATAGCCTAGAAGCTGAAGAGGAAATACAGCTGATTTGTTGCCGACATATCCCTAAGAAAATTAATGTATTGGATAATTGTGATTCAATTATTTAATACTCGCAGTAAACCAATTTAAGGAAGTACAAAGCAAATTGTACAGCTTACACTGAAAGCAAGATATTAGTGAACAATAAGGATACCAAGTACCAATGGTCTGCACATCAGAGCGTGTAAATTTGAATTCAAATTTTGTTTGTATCTGTCTCAACTTTGGGGATCTTTGAGATAAAAGCAAAAACAGATATCCATTCTGATAATTCAGGAAATAAAAAAAATAAAAATAAAAACAGTTCAATTTCAATTGCAGTGTTCTGATACATGTTTAAATAGGAAATACTCTTCTGCTCTCATCTGGAACTTGCTCTGTTTAAATAGGAAATACAATATAGATGTTGATTTATTTCTGTTAGCTTGGTCCAATTATCACTTTATCAGCACCAACTTCTCGTACACAAAACTAAAAATAATTCAAAGTGCTCCGTCACAGACCTATATCAAAAACCCAACCAAATAGGGGGCAAAACTCAGACAAGTTCAGGTTGAATCATGAACAATAATAAAAAAATAAGAAAGAGGATTTTGCAAAGCACCTGGACGGTGTGGGATTGGATGCTGAGCACACGACCCGTCTCAGATGGAAGCACGAGAGAGAGCACTGGCGGCCGTCGAGCCATTGCACACAATCCCTTCCTTTCTTCCAGAAATATCGAATTAAAAAAAAAACTCGATATTTAACTTCGGCCCCCCATCAATTTTCTCTCTATTTTTATAATACACTATTTAATGAGTGAATTTCTTACCTGAAGAGAGTCGGTCGGAGGAATCGGATGCCTTTATTGATTGACAGAGCAGTACAAGTACAAGAAGAGGAGTTGCCCGGAAATCGCACGGGGTGCCTGCTCATAAGCGCCGTTCTTCTTTTTACTTCTCTTTTATTTTTTTTCAATTCCTATTTGCTGACCTGACTCTGAGTCTTTGACGAATTCAGATCCTCCCAGGTACCGTAATAGGGAATCTTTTACAATTACTGGATCTGGACCGTTCTTTTTAACTTGACACGATCTTAAAGCGGATGAGAGTTAATCTCCTACCGTTAAGTGAAGGGAATCGTTTACAGTATTGGAGAGGATACTTGTCCATCTCTGACTGGGAGCCGCTGTCTTCTGCGATTCGTATCGGTTTTGGACTATGGGTTTTACTTTATTTATTTATACTATTTTCGTGTTGTTTTTTATTTTTGCTTTTTTTTTTATTATTATTGCATGTGAAGCCCGTAGGCAATTTGTCTGATTTATTAGACTAATGGTTTCTGATTGTGAGTGGTGAGTATTTTGGGCCGGATTTGAAATGAATGGATGCTTGTACAGCCCATATTCTTTTTGCCAATATCTACGGCCTCAAATTGTGCTTCGTAATTAGGATGTAAATATTGGTTTGGGATATTTCGCCACGTCCTAACAAAAGTGCGCAAATATGTCTGCCCCGTGAGGTAATGTAGATGTTATAAGTTTGTGAAATATGTATTAAAATTCCTTTTTATTGTTTTCTATTTTAATGGTGATAATATAAAATCTTCGAGAACTAGACAGTTGTGGATTTTTTTCAGATATAGTTTAGTTAAGATCAAACCTTTATTAAATCATGCACATTTTAAACAGTTCTCTACATGCAAACAGTTTTTCTTATTAAAGGTCCAATATACTTATGTATTAATTAAACTAAGTATCGTGCTCTCGCGGAAATGGCAGATTCATGATACTTAATAGGAGTCAATTGAACCTCCATTTATTTTTAAAATTTGTCTATATATACATAATTTTTTATATAATTTAGAGTAAAATGTTATAGATACTTTAAAATTGACCTCCCAAACTCAGTATGAATATTTTATATAATTGACCTTCAATATATGTTTAACACGCATAGCTTGAAAGTCTGACTCTGATTCTGTCTCGCTGTAAACCACAGGCCATAGGTTTAGTATATTTGAATTCCTGATTGCATGAGTGAACAAATCAATGCAGATAGAACATGCAATGGGCATTAATTAGTCTCTCATGCCATCGTTAATGCAATTCCAAACAGAAGACACTGTAATAGTGAATCAAGTAATTTCAATCCTAAAATATCTTCCAAAAATACTGCTTCATGCAATGTATTGGATTTTAGCTTCTCACATAACAAGGTTATCTTAATGTATATCACATCCTTCATCTTGCGATGCTTTCAAAGAAAAACTTCGACTTTAAAAATTGTTGATTATTATTAGCTGATAAGATTCCAATAACAAGTCCAAAATATCCTACGTAGTATTGTAGTGAGATATTGGTGAGAACTAATGAAAACGATACTTAAATTTGCATGAAGCTCTATGAAAATCTCAACCAGATGAATGACAAGTTTATTATTTTGTATTGCTTTGGCAAAAACTTGCTGCATCATTATTCTAACTAAAAGTAGGTTAATCCTTTATCTTTGCTTAATTTAGATTTTTTCTTGACATCATTGCAAAGATAATTTTTCTTTTCAAGTAAAGAGTTTTTTTTTGAGAGATTTAAGTAAAGTGTTCTCCGCTGGACTTTCGTCGGTTCAATTGTATTTTTTTTAAATCAAATATATTTTAGTTTGCCTATTTGTTTCGTTTATGCCGAAATTAACCGATGAACAACCCTAATTGCAGAGCAATTTCTTTTCCATCATAAATATTATTTTACAACTGAATAACAATCTGCGGAAATTTTTATTAATACCATTCAAAAAAAAATATCACTGAAATTGGAGAACGGTCTGGATTTTTCAAGGATCGACTCAAAATTTGAGATATCTCAAGGGATGTGAATTCATCATATGTATCCTTCAAGAAGACAATACATCACATGAACCCTTATTGGGGACTTCAATAAATTCTGATCATACCAGCACTAAAGAACCGAATTCAATCGGAACTCTGAGTTAAGCGTGCTTGGGCAGTAGTACTAGGATGGGTGACCTCCTCGAAAGTCCCTGTTGCATCCCTTTAAAAAGCCTAAGGGCAATTTACCAAATATATATATATATATATATGTACATATATATGTATACACATATGTGTACATATATGTACACACATATGTATGTACATATATATATATATATACATATATATATATATATATATATATATATATATATACATATATGTATATATATATCTATATATCTATATATAGATATCTATATATATACATATATGTATATATGTATATATGTATATATATGTATATATCTATGTATATATCTATATATCTATGTATATATGTATATATGTATCTATATATGTATATATGTATCTATATATGTATATATGTATCTATATATGTATATATGTATCTATATATGTATATATGTATCTATATATGTATATATGTATCTATATATGTATATATGTATATATTGTTCGCTCCCAAATAAGAGGTACAGAGCTTCACTACAGCCTAAACTGTAGAGTTTAAACCTTATTCAACTCTTTGACGAAGGTTGCAAGTGCACAACCTTGTCGTGTGGTTAGAACGGGTGTCGATCCTCAGGGACGGTCTATTTTCTGAACTTAAACTATTCCTAGTTAGGTACTAGAAGTTGAATGTTTGGGGTTTGTTTGTTTAATCCTAAGGTATATGAACGAGTCGAATGAAATGAAAGAATGAATGAACAAGTATGAATGTATGAACAATTGTATGAACAATGAATTAACAGAAAAGAATCAACTAAAAGTTTGTATTTTGTACTATGGTATAAAAGGGCGTTTCAAGGGTTTCAGATTTCATCTTCAACTTTGCTGCTCAGGACCTGCCACGCGACCCGCATGCTCTCGCATGCGACCCGCTTGGCCTTAAGCGCTCTGAACCTGGCACGCGACCCGCAAGCTGTGGCTTGCGACCCTCGTGATGCGACCCGCGTGTTATGTCACGCGACCCGCATGGTCCCCTGAGCTGAGTCTGCACATGTCAGAAACTTGTTGTTTAAGTCGTGTAAGGCTAGATTGACCGTACCTAGTGTCACTGAACCTCAACTCTCGTGTGTTGGCTTAGCAGACCTGGTTTGGAATTGCAATTTCACATTCTCAGGTTTAATCAAGCTGTTTGATCTAAACCTAAGTTCTCAATTCTGTTTACTAAAGGTATCCACAAGCTGAGCAAGAGCAAGTGGAAACTTTCACCTTTCGGCTACTCATTGACCTCACCTTTCGGTTCTCAGACCTACCTCAAGTACTTAACCTAATTTGCAAGAAACGTCAAGCCTTTGGTACAAGAACAGACCTACCTCAAGTACTTAACCTAATTTGCAAGAAACGTCAAGCCTTTGGTACAAGAAGAAATGCCAAAGGCATTCAACAGTAAGCAATCAAGAATCAAACAATTCAGATCAAGCAATCACAAATAATACAAGAATCAAAGAAACACGAAATAACAATAAGAATCAATCCATATGCATCATCAAACAAAGTGTCAGACTACAAATCCAAACTCTCGAAACTACAGTATCTACTCAGACATCAATAAAATCAAAACAAGAGAGAGAGAAAGAAAGCAAATCATAGTGAGAGAAGAGGTAGAGAAGAGGATTGAAACTTCAGGTTGAGTCTTCTTCTCCAAATCGACTCCTCTTCAGCTCCAGATCGACTCTCTCCTCTTCGGATCGCCTCAGGCGCTTGGCCTTCGCTTCAGATTCGGGTCTGATCGGTTTCTGGACGAAATGTTCGATTCCTCTTCTGTTGCCAGGCCTGCTGCATATATAGTTTCCTTCGTGGGCCTTAATTGGGCCTGGCCCAGTTGACTCGACGCGACCCGCATGAGTTTCCATGCGACCCGCGTCGGGTGGCACGGATGTGAGCTGTGAGGGTCGCGTCTGAGGTCGCGTCTGGGCTGCGATGCGACCCGCGTCAGGTGGGACGCGGGTCGCGTGGGGGAAGTCAGAACTCTGCCTTTTTGCCTGTTTTCGCCTATTTCCTGCAAATCAACCACAAAACTGCAGCAGTACCATATTCTATTGATTTTCAATGTAAACTATGCAATTTAGTGGTCAAAAACATAAGGCCTGGTCTAGAAATAGGACGAAATAATAGATGAAATATAGACATATCATATATATATGTATATATGTATATATGTATATATATATATGTATATATGGAGATGGGCTATTATGCATTGCAATGTATTGACCCCTCTGTGCATTGGACTAAAATCGTTGGATTCAAAGTCCAAACAGTCGATCCGAACCGTTCAACATGTTCTAAATATTGAAATGTGTTTGGAGACCAAATTTTACATTTTTTGGAATTTTTTTACTATTTATTAAGCCACTTTGAAAAAGTTTGATCCGGTGGTCCAGAAAATTTTACTATTTTTTACTGTTCACCGTTGGATCAGCTATTTTCAAAGTGGTTTAATAAATAGTAAAAAAATTCCAAAAAATGTAAAATTTGGTCTCCAAGTACATATTAATATGGAAAACAAGATGAACGGTTTGGATCGGTCATTTGGACTTTGAATCGGTGATTTATGGTCCAATGCACATGGGTGCCTATGCATTGCAATGTATAATATATATATATATATATATATATATATAGATAGATATATACATATATACAGAGATGGGCTATTATGCATTGCAATGTATTGACCCCTCTGTGCATTGGACTAAAATCGTTGGATTCAAAGTCCAAACAGTCGATCCGAACCGTTCAACATGTTCTAAATATTGAAATGTGCTTGGAGACCAAATTTTACATTTTTTGGAATTTTTTTACTATTTATTAAGCCACTTTGAAAAAGTCTGATCCGGTGGTCCAGAAAATTTTACTATTTTTTACTGTTCACCGTTGGATCAGCTATTTTCAAAGTGGCTTAATAAATAGTAAAAAAATTCCAAAAAATGTAAAATTTGGTCTCCAAGCACATTTCAATATTTAGAACATGTTGAACGGTTCGGATCGACTGTTTGGACTTTGAATCCAACGATTTTAGTCCAATGCACAGAGGGGTCAATACATTGCAATGTATAATAGCCCATCTATATATATATATATATATATATATATATCTATATCTATATCTATATATGTATACATGTGTACATGTGTATATGTATATATATGTATACATGTGTACATGTGTATATGTATACATGTGTATATGTATATATATATATATGTGTGTGTGTATATATATATGTGTGTGTATATATATATATATATATATGTGTGTGTATATATATGTGTGTATATATATATATACATATATGTAACATATATATATATATATATATATATATATATATATATATACATATATGTAACATATATAGATATATATATGTATATACATATATATATACATATATACATATATATATACATATGTATATATATACATATGTATATATATATACATATATGTAACATATATAGATATATATATATGTATATATGTATATACATATGTATATACATATATATATATATGTATATATGTATAGATATATATATATGGGAAGTGTCTACGGTGCTATGCGTAGCATAGAGGCCTCCATGCTACGGCTCAATATTTGAATTTTCAAAATCAAAACGGTTGATCCGAACCATTCAACATGATCTCGATATGAATATGTACCTGCAAACCAAATTTTACATTTTTTAGAATTCTTTTTTACTATTTATTAAGCCACTTTGAAAAAACAGTAATTTGTACACAACAGTAAAATCTTCTGGATCATTAGATCAACGATTTTCAAAGTGGCTTAATAAATAGTAAAAAAATTCTAAAAAATGTAAAATTTGGTTGCAAGTACATATTCATATGAAGATCATGTTGAACGGTTAGGATCGACTGTTTTGATTTTGAAAACTCAAATATTGAGCCGTAGCACGGAAGTCCTCTATGCTATGCGTAGCATATTAGCCAGATTCGATATATATATAGAGGTTGGCTATTCTACTTCCATAAGCATATGCCCACATATGCTTATAACTCACTTTTGCTTTTCCAATGTTCAAATGGTCGATCCGAACCGTTCATCTTGTTCTCCATATTAATATGTGCTTGGAGACCAAATTTTACATTTTTCTGAATTTTTTACTATTTATTAAGCCACTTTGAAAATTGTTGATCATATGGTCTAGAATTTTGTTGCACTGTTTTTACTGTTCACCCGGATCAGCAATTTTCGAAGTGGCTTAATAAATAGTAAACAAATACAGAAAAATGTAAAATTTGGTCTCCAAGCACATATTAATATGGAGAACAAGATGAACGGTTTGGATCGATCATTTGAACATTGGAAACGCAAAAATGAGTTATAAGCATATGTGGGCATATGCTTATGGAAGTAGAATAGCCAACCTCTATATATATATAGAGTAGAACTAGGGTGTTCTTAAGTTCACCAAACCCCTTTGTGAACAAGGGTACTTAAGACACGTTAGCTTAGAGCAAGGAATTTAATCCTTCTTAATTTTAAGTAGCAACTAAACAAAGCCCAAGTAAAAAATGCTGGACATTTTTATCGGGCTTCAACGGAGAAAAATATAAGAGCCTCAAATTCAATTTGCGGCCCCATTCTTGGAAGGTGAGTTAAAAATCTAAATATCAGTATATTACAGTGCATTTTTGAGTTTTGGGGAGTCTCAACGTCAATATGCGGCCTCCTAAGAATAGAGCCGCAGATTGACTTGGAGACCCTGGTATTTTCGAATTTCCCATAATTTATGGTATTTTTTGTATAGTGGTATTAATAAAAATTTCGGAACATTCTGCCGAACCAGAGGTTAAGGTTAAGGAGGGGCTTTGCGAGTAGGGTTAAAATGTACCATTGGTTTTATGCTCCAATCATGGTCCACATATTTTTCTCCGTTTTCAAAGTTTGAACAATCGATCCGAACCGTTCAACATGATCTTCATATTAAAATGTGCTTGGAGACCAAATTTTATATTTTTTGAAATTTTTTTACTATTTTTTTAGATAGGTACAAAATCACTATTTTGGATGGTTCAGAATCTTCTGAAACCAGTGATTTTGTACCTATTTAAAAAAATAGTAAAAAAAATTCAAAAAATATAAAATGTGGTCTCCAAGCACATTTTAATACAAAAATCATGGTGAACGGTTCGGATCGACGGTTCAGACTTTGAAAATGAAGATAAAAATGTGGAGCATGATTGCAGCACAAAACCAATGGTGCATTTTAACCCTACTCTATTAGTATTATGAACTTAATTTGTAAAAAGGAAATTATTTTCATACAGTAATGAACTGAAGTTGATTTACTTTATATGTGAATAAACTAATGAATTGAGTTTATATTTGAATAATTAAAGTGGGATATATTGATAAACCACATTTATTAATTATTATAAAATATTATTTCACGTTGTTATTTTTAGAGGTTATTAATTGATTCAACATAGAAATTGCAAGACAACTAATCATTATGATATATAACTGTACGTATTGATTACTAGTAATTAAGTAAAGCAATATCACTATATAAGCTCAGTATAAACTAAAATTTATTCATTGGCAACTATAAATAATTAAAAATTAATTACTTCAAGAAGATAAATATTAGTGAATTTATATAATCTCAATATATAGTCCAATTGGAATTAGTCAACGGTTGGTCTTCTGTTAAGATTTTACAACTACTCACCTTAATTATAAGCTGCAGTTGCATAAGCCAAAGAAGAACGAAGGAGCATGGTCAAAGCAAGAGGATCAAAGGCTCACAGAATATGTGCAAATGCATGGAGAAGGAAGGTAGGCATCTGTACGTACCAAAGGCAGCAGGTATTCTATACATATAAATAATTAAGTGCGGTTTCCTTGTTAGTGGTTAATTTTACTTTACACAGAGAAAGTTCAGTCAAAACAGAAGTATATATGCAAGATATCAACGTACGTGTGTGTGCATGTGTACTTGTTATAAGAATTGTCATCTATCATGAAAAAATCTTTTTGCCACAATGATATTTTCTATTCCAATCAATACAAGAAAAATAAATTATAATAGTAATGCAGAGGCACGATCGAATGTAACAAGTCTTGGAGGAAACTTTTATGTAATTAAGATGCAAAGAGCTAGCAATTCAATCTACACTGTTTGGATGTGTTCATTACATGTCAATATAGAGAGTTTGTTTTGACCAATACCAAACATAGGAATTGATCTTTTTGGGTCATTGATTTTATGGACTCTTAGTGCATATCAAAGTAAAACCAAAGAATGCAGTTGTTGCAGTGTATTTCGAGCATTACATGTCATGTGATAATTAATCATTTGAGATTTAATATCTTTGACAACTGAGTAATATATAATCAACGTCTGTAAAAACCCTGCATTCTCATTGGACCCCTATAATAATAATGTTCCATCACATAACTTCTCCAATCTTTTTTTTTTATGTTAATTACTTACTGTCAATATATATTTCCATCGTATTTGAATTAGCTAGTGTAACTTTGTTCAAAGTTTCAGCTAAATGCAAAAGACACATATATCACCTTGAATATGTTGAACAATCTGTTTAATTTGAATCATTTCTTTTACCACATATAGGGTTGCTTCGGTGTGGGAAGAGTTGCAGATTAAGATGGATCAATTACCTCCGACCCGATCTCAAAAGAGGGAACTTCTCTGAGGATGAAGAGGATCTTATTGTCAAGTTACATGCTCTCCTTGGTAACCGGTAGATGTCTCTCTAAGCTAACTGAAAGCATATCCAATTTTGCCTATAGAAGAAAATTAGTCTCTCTTTATAGGAGGGTTTCCAGAGGAATGGTTTTTGGCTTTTCTTCCTGTAACCTGAAGTTTTGTGTAGCCTACGGGCATGAATTACTCAAAAAAAAAAAAAAAAAAACCTCCCCTCCATCTCTTGCATTTTCAAAATCCTATCACGTGATATTAAGGCTAATTAAATCAATTCTAAGAGGAATCAAATAATAGGTATCGTGATGTTTAAGCTACGGTGGTTGTCAATGCTCGAGCAATTAATTTAGTTCATGAAGATTGTTCAAGAACATCATAACAACATGCATATATGTTTGTATCAAACTACCAACGACCTTTGAAGTACACATGAAAAATTAGTCGATGCATGAATTGGTTTATCAAATTAACGTCATACTAAGTTGAAGTACCAATATTTAATTTAAACTAGCTGATCTTAGTGTAATTGTAAATTTGATATCTTAATTAATAACATAATAGTTTGAAATCTCAAGCATGAATATTAATATTTTGATACTACCAATTTTGTTTCAGTTGGTCGTTGATAGCCGGGAGGCTACTTGGAAGAACCGACAACGACGTAACGAACTACTGGAATTCTCGTCTTAGCAAAAAGCTCGGGAGTCACACAAGAGAGGAATTAAAACAATCTACCCTTAGCAAAGATTCATGTCAACTCTCTAGTGCATCTAACTCCTGGAACAATGATATTGGTGCACCTAACTCCTGGAACAATGATTTGTCAAGCTCCAAGTCTGGCTTAATTTGTCAAACTCTAAATCCCAAACCCTAAACCCTAAACCCTAAACTCTAAACCCTAAACATGCTAAAACCACCCTTTCCACATTGCCAATCATGCTTCCTATTTGCTGATGATACTCTCTTTATAGTACAACCAACGCAGCAGCAAATGAAATTTCTTAGAATCATTCACATGTATGAATAGAGATAGACACAGTAGCTAGCACAGGTCATGGGATGCAACCCAGCAACATTCCCAATTGAGTACTTGGGAATGCCACTTTCAAACAAGAAACTCACAAGAATACAATACATGTCAATGATACAAAAAATTTCAAACAAGCTGACAACATGGAAAGCATCTATTTTATCGATTGGAGGGAGAGTTACACTGCCTCACACTAACAGCTATCCCAGTCTACATGAAGCAAACATTTCTTTTACCAAAATGGGTCATTGTTAAGATTGATAAGATTAGGAGAAAATTTATGTGGCATGGACACAAAAACCAAGAATCCAAATACATGAGTTTAGCCTCTTGGGAGCTGGTCACAAAAACTAAGGAAATGGGAGGCTGGGAGTAAGAACATGTACACCTTCAATCAAGCTCTACTGGCAAAGGTTATGTGGGTATGGATTTCCCCACACTAACCTTCCTGGATGCAAATAATCAACCTCACAAACCAGGCAATGAAACCATGGGAGCTGAGCACAGCAACTCCGTTTTGGAAGGTACTTAGCAAGAAGACAGATTTTTTCAGAATATCGGTCACATACACATTGGGACAAGGGAATAGCATTAGTTTCTTGCATGATATATGGATGGATGCTGCACTGAGAAACAGGTATCCAAACTTATATGAGTATATGCGAGATAAAACTGTATCAGTTCAGCAGGCTATTCAAGGGCAAGAATGGAATTTCAATGACCAAGACATATCAGATCTGGCTGAAGAAGAAAAGCACAGCCTCTCAATGCAGATGACAACATAGAATTTACAAAGACAAGATAATCATGACACACCACGATGGCAATGGTGTTGGATTCTTATGGTACTCAAGGCAGCGGAATTTCATAATTTTTATAAGAAAAGTACCAAAAGAGATTATCATGTGCGACTGAAATCAAACCAACATCCATTTCCAAATCAATAAGCATCATACTTTTAGTTTTTTGTCTCTAAACAAGAAAGAAAGGTCCTTGGGATGTTGGGTTGCAGTCTCCACCTCTTTATTAATGCTAATAGTGGTTGATACCTTGCAGCGCTTTGGTGGTTGATGTGTGCGTGACCTAGAACGTCTTGCACCAAGATGAGACTCCAAAGTATAAGTCATCTACGGTATCAACATTAGAAATTAATTAGAAACTAAAGTTTCCTCTTGCTAGAGAGTAGTAGGTCGCTCCTTAATCCCTATCATCCAAGAGAACTAGATCTTGATTCTAGGGTTTGTGGGTTCTCAACACATTAGATATCAAAATGGGAGAGAGACAAAGTTTTAGCTCTTTAAGGAAGATGAATAATCATTATATTGAAATCCTAGATAGTAGGGACCTCTATAAATAGCTTTCATATTGTTTAGAAGAGTCCCCACCGACCTAGACACGATTCCCATATTCTCCCACATTCTCCACGATTTCTATAATTAATCTGGGCTAAAAATAGCCGATTCTGGCCCAACAGCGCACTGTGCGATGCCGCATGCAGCATATACCTACTAGTTTATTGTATATCAAACTGTAGATCTTCGCGCAAGCTTTTCGAAAAGTCATAGAACACTGAAAACGGAGCTTCGATTGATGAGATATGCCCGTTTTAAGTTCTGTTCATAGAAATCATGGTAGAAATACATAAATCTTTGCCCACAAAAACTCTTTTTTGTGGCTCACAAAGTTTCTTCCATTTTGATCTTTCTCGATATTTGAATTTTATTAAACCATTTAATTAAATTCATAACATCATATAATTATCCCCATAATTATTTATCTCATGTTTAGATAGAGAACTCAATTTATCAGCCATGTCACATATGTCAAATAAATCAAGAAGTCTTTCTAATTAATTCCTTATTAGTGTGACCCTGTGAGATCTATTGTCATTTGGCAATAGAATCTGAAACTGCTTTCGATTCCATAAAATACAATCGGCACCTAGCAATATGCATTGTAATTATCCAAAAGACACAGATGATAAGTATATGCTATATCACGATCCCTAAAACAACAATTGCCTCGTGTCAATTCCATGTCTCATGATATCATGAATAGATTCAAGGTAGGAATGTGTCATCCTTGCAAATCCATTCGTTTCTTAATTCTGAAATAATTCAGTAATTATGATTAACTCATTAATCATATGTGCACGTACTTGTATTATTTCATCAAGGGGCCTAGTGATATCATCACTCTTTTACATGAGATACATTGGTATTCTTAATAATTACTACTCTCCGCATAAGAGATACATACTGAGATAGAATCTGAATGGTTGTCAGTTACGGACAACGTTGGATAATATCCATGAATACGCATTCTCATGTGAGAGAAACAACCATCTCATACCTTAGAATTTCAGACACAAATAAAACATTACTGACACAAACACAATCCATATTAAATGTTTTATTTTGGTCACGTCCAATTCCCTGTTCTCCATCGGGTATCCATTTGATTAGATTGACAACTCCTTGTTATATGATCTGCAAAACATAATCATCATCTAATCCAAATGCTAATCTTATACAGTAATTAATGTTCCTTTTTAATTACCAAGATTATAGACATTTAGAGTATTCATTAACTCCTATATAGAGTTCCACAATTTCAGTTCCTCAACCTGAATGATCTATAAGTAATGAAATACTCAATGAATAAAATGATAAACAAATCATCCAATTACATAAACAAAACTTAGAATACAATCATCCTATGATTGACTTCTAGATCACAATACTAACAAATGGACACAGAATAGGCTATACTCAGTTAAGTCATTCTACTATACCATGGAATCGAGCCTACACATTCTGACAAATCTAGCGAAAATTTGGAAACACAATAAGAATAAGTGACTTTTTGTGAGGGTAAAAAGTGACTTTTCGCCACGGAGTACCGTCATAACTGTGTTTTTTCTTTTCCCGACGGTACTTTTCGCGATGGAGTACCCTCGCGATAAGTGCCTACTTTGTTGTTGTGAAAATCAAAGCCCCTACCAGGGTAATGGTATTCACCTAGTTAATGATGCACAACAAGATACTCACCATTGACAATTTGAAGAAAAAAGGTTGGAACATGGTTAAGACGTGTAAGCCATAATTGTAGTTTCTACAGGGGAGACTATGTGCAAGCCATAATTGAAGCACCAGATAGAAAAATCAAAAAGGTACAAGTGACACTATGATTTGTGATCTGGAAAAATCAGACAAGTACAGGTGACACTGTGCTTTGTGATCTAGAGAGAAAGGTGCATGCATATTTTTAGAGATGAAAGCAAAATCCATACATTACTAGCAAGAAAGGTCAAGGATGAATTCGCAAACTGGTTTTTGGGCAGACAAACAAGTGGAATGGCATAGCACAACATCACAACACAATCTGTTGTTTTAGTTTTTATTTACAATATTTTTATTTTTCCCTTTATATACTGTCTTTTACATTTTGTCTTATTTCAGTTTATGGAACTTTATTAAACTTTTTACTTGTAATTTTATCTTACACCTCTGGTGTCTATTTAATGGAATCTGGGAGCGTGACTCCCACATTTCTTCTTCAAAAAAA
This sequence comes from Carex parvula, assembly GCA_025461045.1. Lineage (NCBI taxonomy): Eukaryota > Viridiplantae > Streptophyta > Magnoliopsida > Poales > Cyperaceae > Carex > Carex parvula. Next base: position 101,965 of record JAJGRW010000112.1, on the reverse strand, counting down.
AGTTGGTATGGGGTCAGGTAGACCGGGAATTAACATCCTCCCAGGTACATGATGAGGGAATATTTTACAATTAGTGGATCCGGACCGTTCCTTTCAACTTTGCACGCCTCTCAAGGCCCAATAATACTGTCCTGTGCTAGCCCGAATTCCAAAGCAGCTGAGAGTCTTAAACCGTATCCCATAAACCGTAAAGTGATGCAAATCTTCTACGGTAACTGGGAGGATACGGATCCGGTCGAATTCCGTTTTTTGATTTGTACCGTATCCCAAAGCCCGAATTCCTTTTTTGATTTGAACCTATACCGTACGTTTCTTTTTTTGAGTTAAAGTCTCCCATAAGTATTAAATTGAAATAAATAGGCCGTAGCCCAAAAGGGGGGTTCTTCAATATGTCTCAAGCTCTGCTCCACAATAGCCCAAATTATAAACACAACAACATTAATTAAAGGGGGGTCCCGGGTCCTTCAATATGCGTAGCTTCGTTAGTCCAAACAGACGGGAGGAAAGGAGGAGACGCGGGACAGTTTTTTTTTTTATAAGAAATTGGGAGACTTATTTAACAATATTGTAGACACTTTAACTTCAATATGTATACTAACATAACATCATAAAGTTTTGACAATAGCAGAGACCTTTTAATAGGAGGCCGAATAAGTCTAACACGATATTATGGATTAAATAATTTGAAAATTAAAATTCTAACATTATATGCTTTTATTTTCAATAAATTCTAATGACATGTTACTGCAACGAAAACAACAATATTAAAATCACATAAATTCTTATAACGAAAGCTGACATTATTGGTATTGTTTCGGTAATTATTGGAAATTTAAATCACATTTCAAACCTCATCTTAAACGCAAACAGTACGGTTGTTTAAATCTGTTACACTATTTTTCATCTTAATCCAATGATTTGTGTATAATTCTTAAACATTAATCATCTGTCCCTGCACGTCTTTATTTTTCAGTCCAAAACAGCACTTTTTTATGAGAGGGAAATATTTCATGTGCAAGATAAATTAGATAATGCATATCGTTTTCGGTCAGATTAGTTTCTTTTTTAGTTCTTCAGGCATGATCTGCAACTTTTTCAAAAAAATAATTTTGTTTAAAGGTATATTCGCCATCATTATATTTGTATGTCCGTCCAAATCATACATTAACCATCATGATTCATGACATGACCAAATATTTCTTTTCTTTTTAAGATTCGTTTTTTTGTCAAAGATGCCATTTTCAAATCATTTTTTTTTTTCATTTTTCAATTAAAGTTAGCACTTAACAGTCCTATTTTCCGAGATTAACCATCTTTGTCTACTACGCTACGGCGCTACCTAGGCTAACTATCATCCAGCTTTTTACCCGACCCATTTACAAAAAACAATCTCCAACTCCTTACACAGCTGGCATCGGTTGCCACGTCAGATCGGACAGATCCAACGGTCCGTACAAATCCTCGTCACCCCATCCAAACAACCCCGCTTCAAAGCCGCTTTCCACGTCAGCAAGCTTCTCTGCCACCTCAACAACAACCTCCACCTCTGTCGCCACCGTCTCCGCCGTTTCACACGGTGGTGGGAGGCCAAGCTCATCGTCTGAAGCGTGCAGGAGGAATCCTAGCTCGCCTTCTCTGGCAATATCTTCCTCAAAGCTACGAATCACCGATTCAAGATCTCTTTCTCCTCCGGTTTCAGGTTCCCCGGCATCGGGTTCACTATCTTGCTCGAGTAGCTCTAGTAGATCCTCTGGTCTGAGCCGCTTCGACAAAGGGGTGTCCGGGGAATCTGGGTCAAGCGGTCTCTTAGGGTTAGGGTTTCGTGAGTATTCCATTAGGGATAAGACTGAGAATGGAAGGTTAAAAAATGGCGGGTCGATTTGAGTTTGACAAACGAGAAATCGAGGTTTGCGTTATATAATAACCGGGAGAAAGACTCCAAGGACTGTTTCGGGAGAGAAATATTTTCTGAGGGGTTATTGTAATGTTTACAAAGAATAAAGAAGAAGATCTTATTAAAAAGTTACAGCGATTGGTTGTTTTTTTTGTATAGTTAACGGAATAGTGATGTTTAAGTTTGGTAGGATTGAGAATAAGTTATTTTCAGGGTTAGACTATTCAGAATAGCCTATTCAGTTTTTGATTGGATTACAATAATTAGAATAGCGAATTCAAACTTTTGTCTTATTAGAATACAGTATTGAGATTTGGCAATTCTAATAAGACAAACAATAGTTATTTTTGACTTGACTAGCTATTTTTGTTTTACAATCAAACATACCGGAAGGTTGTACCTATGTATCACTTCCTCTCTGTTGGTATCAACAATGGAGTGTCCATTTAGCATGAAAATGACTTCACAGTTGGAACTTGGAACTGAAATTAGGGTTGGATTTGGAGGGAATAAGAGGATTTTCATTTCTGGTATTATTAAAGTTTCTAATTTGAGGTGGCAATTTCTAATGTATGAGAGTTTCTTATTTAGAAACTATACAGAAAAGTTTTATTAAGAAATTATTTATAAATTTCACACTTTCGAAATCATTGACTGAAGTTTCTTTTTTCTACAGAAAAATTTCTTTAATCGCTAACGTGATCTTAATAGAAACTCTAATTTCAATTTCAAGGATGTGAAGGTTTATAATTTAAAAGAGACGTAATTTCTATTTAAAAGTTAACAGTTATTTACAAATTAATTAGAGTTACTGGGAAGGAGATGTTTAAAAACTTAGCCCTTGTAATTTTAAAAAGTTATAAATATCTGGATAAATTTATAATCTGTTTGGTCTAATATAAAGTACTTAATTTATTAAAGAATAATTATTTTAGTACCCGCGCTACAGTATCCACACTGTACCCGCACTTCCATAACTGTAAGGTTGCGGTCCCCATAACTACCAATCTAACTAACAATGTTATCGGACCTTCCATTTTGAATTTTAAATGTTCATTTCTCTCCGTTTTTTTCTTTTTCGAAGGCTTCGGTGATTTTGAGGCTATTTTAGGACGATTTCGAGGGATTTTGAGACGATTTTTGAGGCAATTTCGAAACTGGAAGCGATTTCGTGTGGTTCTCACAAGTTTAATCGGTGATTTTGAAATGTGATCAGCTAGATTAATTTTGTTTCTTTTCGATTTTGTTTTTGTTTCGGTGAATTAATAATGATATATCGTTTCGTTTCTATTTCATATACACAATTGTGTTTCAGTGTTGCTGGATTTTGAGATGTTTGTGACAATTTGATTTGCGAAGATGATGTAACTGTCTATTATGTGTTCAGATATAAATACTTGATGTGTTCAGATATAAATACTTGATGTGTTCAGATATAAATACTTGGTAGTTTAGATATAAATACTTGATGTGTTCAGATATAAATACTTGGTAATTCATATATAAATACTTGATGTGTTCAGATATAAATATTTGATAGTTTAGATATAAATACTTGATGTGTTCAGATATAAATACTTGATAGTTCAGATATAAATACTTGATGTGTTCAGATATAAATACTTGATCTGTTCAGATATAAATACTTGATCTGTTCAGATACAAAATTCATTTTAATAAAGTGGCAGTTACAATTTAAAGTTAAAAAAATTAATAACAACCAATTATTAAAAGGAAATAACGTTATATGGTTTAAATTATTTATTTGAAAAAAATATATAATAAACTTCCGATGGGCTGATTATTATATATGAATTCATATAAACCATAGAGAATACTAACATATTACAATTAGTGCAACATATATACATATTACCTTTTGTATACATGCAATCCCATGTGATCTATAATAACATATACTCCTCAAGATCCAATACAATGTTTGTATAAAAGTTACATCCTTACCACTTAGTAACCATGTGATCAAGGTTTGGCCCAATTTTCATTAAGTTGGGCTCATGTTGCCAAAACTCTTGGTTATGATCTAGTTTGGACCAAAATTTCATACAAACTAGTTGTATTAGATCCAACATATAAAAAAGAGAGTGCCCATGTGATCCATGACATGATGCATCTTGGTTAAAGATCTCCAACATTTCAACTCCAATACTTTTTTAAGATTCTTTTTCATCCAACGTAATATAGATATAAATACGTTAGTTCGTAAGTATAAATACCAAACCCTTATAGTTATAAATACTTTGTTTCGTAAGTATAAATGCCACAAGAATAGAGATATAAATATTACCCGCACATAAGCTAAGTCAACATTTTTTGGTCAACATTTTTTGTTGACAATTTTAGTGGTCCCCACATGTCGTTTATTACCCACACATAAGCTAAGTCAATATTTTTTGTTGACAATTTTAGTGGTCCCCACATGTCGTTTATTACCCACACATAAGCTAAGTCAATATTTTTTGTTGACAATTTTAGTGGTCCCCACATGTCGTTTGAGTGGTCCCCAAATGCGGGTACGAAGCGATGATTTTTCAAGAAAATGTGCGGGTACGGTTATTTAAGAAAAATTCATATATCATATATGTAGTTCATTGAATAGATATAAATACTTGTCTTGTATAAATATAAATACTTCACAATGTTACTATTAATACTTGTAAAACAAAATTACAGTTTTGGAATGGTCGTGTGGTCCCCTAATGCGGGTATGACACGAGAATTTTTCAAAAAAAAGTGCGGGTACGGTTATTTAAGGAAAATTCATATATCATATATGTATTCATTGTATAGATATAAATACTTGTCTTGTATAGATATAAATATTTCACAATGTTACTATTAATACTTGTAAAATAAAATTACAGTTTTGGAACGGTTGCGGTCCCCACAAACAGTTATGGCAGTTTAGGTGCGGGTACAGTGCGGGTACTCATATCAGCTTCCTTTATTAAAATAATAAATTTATCTCGTTGAATTTTATTTTTTATTAAATTATTGGACATTAATTACGGGCGGCGTAGAGCCCAGCTTTAGACCAATTTCACTCCTATGTCTGCTTGTTTTTTTATTAAAAGGAATATTTGTAAGACTTCTTCTATTCCATAGAATAAATGCTTAAAATGGATGGAGCTTTAGAAATCTGAATAATTAACCAAAAAAAAATATGTATCACAAATAGTAATAGAAATAGTATGGTATATGTTAGACAGAAAGAAAACCACGTAACTCACTATTAAGCTAATATGATATGGCAAAAAAATTTAGTTAACTCATATGTTGCTAATGTGTATTTTTATTTTTTTTATTACTGCGTATGTAAACATATACTTTGTATTGTATTATCGTTTAAATTTGACAGGCATTTTTGTAAAAAAAATATCGAAAACAACTTTTTAATCTAATAACAAAAATAATATTTTCTTCGGCATGAAAAATCAAATATTAGAAACCGAAAGAGACAATTCTGTACCGATATTAAATAGTTAGATTATAGCGGTGGCACTTTTGTTCTCACAGCGGACCTGAAAAATATTAAGAACTACTGTAACTAGTTAAATATAATAACAATAATTTTACTCTTTTATATTTTTATTCAGATGAATGTTTTGTTGATAATCGTGATTGTAAGATAAGTTTGAAAGAGCGTTGTAAAAGTCGGAAGAATGACGGTAGGTAGAAGAGTAATATCCTATTTAGAAGAATGCTTGATCTTTCTTTTGTGAAATTTGCACTTTTCTTGGAAAAAAATATATTTCTCAATAATTTTTTAAATAGCAAAATTTTGTTAGATTAAAAGAACTTCTGCACCTGTATTTGATATATATTAGAATATATAATTACCAAATGGCGTATCTGCATAATTTGTATGTGCGTATCTGCATAATTTGTAAAATTATTCAATGATAAATTTATGTGGCGTATCTGCATAATTTGTATAATTTGTATATTCAACGTAAATACAGATTATGCAGATATGCCACATAATTTGTATAATTTGTATATTCAACGTAAATAATTTTAAACACTGAATTCGACAAAAATATAAGAGTGATATATGATTATATGTCCTTCAGAAAAAAATATGATGATTGTCTATTAGATACAAGCACCGTAAATTATAATATGAACAACCTATTTGTAGATATACATATTTTTCAAATGCAAATAAGAAGTACACAAGTACACAACACGTGTAAGAATAATTTCTATAAAATTATATACCTTTCAAAAAGATGATTCAAAGATAAATTTATGTGGCGTATCTGCATAATTTGTATGGGAACAAAAAACTTTTTTAAAGATTAGCAGCACATATATATCAAAAACCGCACATATCCTATCCTCAATTCTTTCCTTTTTCCCATACCTCCGTAGATTAATTGGAAGGTAGATGTCATAATCTTGCATAGACTTTTCAATTTTTATGGTTCCCTCTCCAAGTTCTCTTTTTTGAAATCATATAGCTGCCGTGGTCCAATGAAATAACGAATTTTTATGAATATTTCATCCAATTTTTTTAAAGTAAAAATTAAATATCAAGTCATTTAACTATTTAATATTCACAAAAAATTCTTATTGGACTTCTAACTTGTAAATTTTTACACTAAAAAAATTATTTTGCCAGTAAATCAAAGATTAATTTTCTATTCCATCCAATTTTAAAGGTACGCTATTACAAGCCTAAAAATTATGCAATAGCCTTCTGTTATTAATGAACATATATCAGACCCTAAAAAAAAATAGTTGTTCGAGAGGGTTTCGGATAAATTTCATTATTTTATATGATAATCTTTTTTTTACTATTATTTTCAAAATAAAGGTTTTATTCCATGCATGAAAGTGCATGAAAAACTATTTCACACTGTTCGAAGGACATACTCGAATAATGACACAGAATAGTGATTTTATTCGTGTATTTCAAGTAGTGCACTTTTATCATATTATTTCAACTATATTTGTTTCTTTAAATTATTTCATACGAATAATTCTAACGTGTATCTAATTTTGTATTCATCCGTTTGATATACGCAGAATATCATCTAAATTATCAATTTAAAATGAGCTAGGTTGTGGTACAATGCATAACACATATTGATATGTACTATAGATTAATATCTCTATTTTCAAAGTCTAAATACTCGATATGAACCGTTTAACATGATCTTCATATGAAAATATATTTATAGAACAAATTTTACATTTTGTAAAATTTTATTACTGCTTTTAGATATGTAGAAATTCACTTTATCTAACGATTCTATGCCATTTTAAAATAGTAATTTCTATACAATTAAAAGAATAGTAAAAAGAATTCTCAAAAAATATAAAATTTGAGCTACAAATACATCTTCACAAGAAAATCATATTGAATGGTTCAAATCGACTATTTCTTTGAAAAAATAAAAATAATATATACTACGGATCAATCCGCACAATTATAGTACTCTAGCCTCGCTCTTTTAAAATTGTAGATATGCTTATAATTATTTTGACAATACAAGTAATATGCTTTAATTAATTTAAAATTTAATTGATCATTTCAAATCTGTAGTTAGAAATTTAAAACTATTTAACGGAAGGTTAAAGTGCTATCAAATTAAATCAGTCCAAATGATTCACGCGATATTTAAGAAATAAAAAATACACTATTTTTCTAACTGGGAACAATATTTACCTATTATGAAACCAGTTTAGGGGTGAAAACGGAGCGAATACGGAGCATACAGTGGTAAAACCATATCTAAATTCTTTTTTAATTTTCCGAATACGGATACGTATTGGATATAAGCCGGATACAGATACGGATATGGTTCGGATCAGAATTTATTAAAAATAATATTAAAAATTACCAAAGTTCATAATATTTATCTAATTTTAATAGTGAATGACGATATTTTTTCCTAATATATATTAAAATATATGATATATATCTACTATTCAGATACGGATAATTGAAACGTAAAACCATATCAGTATCCATATTTATACGGATATTCGGATATCGGATATCCACATCTAATTTTTCGAATACGTATCGAATATTATCCATTACATTTTCACCCTAAACCAGTTCCGTCTCTAAATAAATTGGGAATTGAAAAACAAATGGAAATTGAAGCATCAATTTGGATTATCCCCATCCGTGACATAATTTTAGAGGCAGAAAGTCAAAACCCAAAGGCCAAAGCCGTGGAATATTCAAAGACTGGAAATTATTTTATAAAAGAATTGAATTCCAATCCTGTAGGAAAAGAAAAGATGACAAGCAACAAGCCAACAAGGTAACAAGTAACAACTACGACCGAGGACCGTACAACAAAGATTCTAGAGGACCTGATAGAGAACCAGTTTTACTTTCTTATGTATATTTTATTTGAAAATACATACTAAATTGAAAACCAAAAGAACTGAGATAGGAATATGAAGCTCAAACAATCAATAATCTTCCGTTTTCTTTATTAATACCAAAAAAAAAACAAATTAACAAATATGTCCTCACCTCAAATTTTTTATTAAAACTATCCTAACCGCCCCACTGTGGGGCGGTCCACTGTTCATAGCAGACCGTCCCCAGTGGGGCGGTTTGCTAATTTTTTTTTTTACTGTTAATACCAAACTGCCCCACTGTGGGACGGTTTGGTATGAACAGTAATTTCTTTTTGAGACAATACGAATATCAAGATGCTGAATTCTAACGCTAAAAATTTAGATTTTCTTTTAAATATTTGTTAGATTACTTCTTTTGATGTATAATTAGCATATTTATACTAAAATACGCTAAATTACTTGAAATTATGTTAAATTACGTTGAATTACACTAAATTACATTAAATTACGCTAAACTCTAGACCCTAAACTCTTATTTTGGACAATTTATAAGAGTTTAGGGTTTAGAGTTTAGCGTAATCTAACGTAATTTAGTGTAATTCAAAGTAATTAACATAATTTCAAGTAATTTAGCGTATTTTAGTATAAATATGCTAATTATACATCAAAAAAAGTAATCTAACAAAAAATCCAGCTAACGTGGGTATATTTATTAATAAAAATGTCGGAAACTAGAGTTTAGAAATTAGGGTTTAGGGTTTAGGTTTCTTTTAAATATCACTAATTTTTATAAATATGTTATGTGAAAATTGTAAATCATTTAATGTACGGTAATTTTTAGGATTTAGGGTTTTAGGATTTTAGAAATTGTCCAGAATAAGAGTTTAGGGTTTTGAGTTTATCGTAATTTTAGTGTAATTCAACGTAATTAAAATAATTTCAAGTAATTTAGCGTATTTTAGTATAAATATGCTAATTATACATCAAAAGAAGTAATCTAACAAATATTTAAAAAAAAATCTGAATTTTTAGCGTTAGAATTATGCATCTTGATATTCATATTGTCTTTAAAAAAAAAATTATTGTTCATACCAAACCGCCTCACAGTGGGGCGGTTTGGTATGAACAGTAAAAAAAAAAAATTAGCAAACTGCCTCACTGGAGGCTGTCTACTATGAACAATGGACCGCCCCACAGTGGGGCTGTTAGAGTAGTTTTAATAAAAAATTTGAGGCGAGAGCAATTTGCTAATTTGTTTTGTTTTTGGAATATTAATAAAAAAAACGGAATAATCTTTCTGAAAAGCGACAATCAATAGGTAAGATATTTTGTCATGGGTGTTATCATTAAAATGACATTCCGAATACGGCAAAACACCGCCAAAAAAATAATTTTTAATGGGGCCTATTTTTGCAAGTTAAAACCGAGCGGAAAGCATGCTTATATTTTTCATTTTCCAAAAATATGTCCAATCAAGAATTCCTCGTGGCAGTTTTTGTCATGGTGCTTGCATTGTGGATTTTTAGGGACCCCATATTCACTTAAGAGTAGGTTTGATGGGCGCCGGACCTATTCTGGTTCGATGGGTTTAATCACCGTCAATTGCTTTAAGATTCGTGCAGAATGCTTTAAGTGTCGTGCGCGACTGTTTTAATTTCGAGCGTACAAATCTTGAATTATATCTAACGGTAACCATGCTCGTTGAACCTATAGGTAGGTCCGATGCCCATCGGACCTACTCCGTTCACCCCCATATTGACCTCTAAGGCCTAATTGAGGGATCCGAATCTGCTGTTAGGACTCTGTTATTCTGTATTTCAAATTCAAACGTTAGATTTTTCATGCACGAATCTCAGTAAAAACCAACGGTTTAATTAAAATAACAGGTTCCTGTTATTCTATTTGGATAACAGCAGATTTGAATTCTTAATTGAGAGTTAGGCTATGGTATTATGCCAAGTGCAGATAGGTTGGTACAATAAATTTTATTTTTATTTTTAATGTTTAAATGAATGATCTGAACTGTTCAACATAAATTTTATATTAAAATAAACAAAATTTACATTTTTTAAATTGTTTTTTACTATTTTATAAGCAAGTTAAAAAATACAACTTTTAAATGCAAAATCATTAGATCAGGTAATTTTTACCTATCTGAACACAGTAAAAAAGTTCTTAAGTGTAAAATTTGGTCATCGAATACATTTTTAAATAAATATTATGTTGAACAGTTTCGATCGATTGTTTAAAGTATTTTCGAAACGGAAATACTGATCCATATCATGTATTTATCATACTTTACAAAGTACTATAGCTTCGCTCTTTAATTGAAGATAAAGTAAATAAATGAGAAGATAATATTTAGTTAATGAGAGAGTGATAAAAAAAATATCTTCTTATTTTCACATTATATTCCTCGACCAAACAAAGTGATAATTGAATGAGTGAGGCTACGGTACTATGCATAGCACAGTTTGGTCCGTGCTACGGCTCAATATTTGAGTTTTCAAAATTCTAACGGTCGATCCAAACCGTTCAACATTATTATAAAATGAATATGTACTTGCAAACCAAATTTTACATTTTTTCAAATTTTTTTACTATTTTTTTAGATAGGTAGAAAATCACTTGATCTGAAAATTTTGGACCATCCAAACAGTGATTTTCTACCTATCTAAAAAAATAGTAAAAAAATTTGAAAAACTATAAAATTTGGTTTGCAAGTACATATTCATTTTATAATCATGTTGAACGATTTGGATCGACCGTTAGAATTTTAAAAACTCAAATATTAAACCGTAGTACGGACCAATCCGTGCTATGCATAGCACCGTAGCCTCACTCTAATTGAATTGTACAAAAATGGGTACTGAGTTCGTATATAATAGTTTCAATATTGGTAAGTGCATCATAGAAATCAAGTCAATAAAAATCATCATGAGCAATGATGGGTTATAGCATAAGTTACACCGAGATTTTTATTAATATCCAAAGTTTAATAGAAATTAATATTTATGTTCAGAATTCTGGGTTTTCGCCAAAAATACCCAAGCCGGCCATAAAATGGCCAGTTTACTCTCCCTATAATTGCCGGCTTACTTTTTTTTTTTTTTTAGAGACACTATGAAGAGCAAGATAATGAAATCTAACACTGAAAATTTGAATTTTTTTGTTTAAATTATTTAATAGATTACTTCTTTTGATATATAATTAGCATATTTATACAAAATACGCTAAATTACTTGAAATTATGTTGAATTACTATATTAAGTTAAATTACACTAAATTACATTACATTACGCTAAAATACGGTAAATTACGTTAAATTACATATGAATAGGGACGACATCTTCACTGAAAAGGCGAAAAACGACGACGGAACTTCAAAAACGGCGCTCGAGTGTCCGATTTTAGCAAATGACCACTTTTCGGAAAGCTTGCAAAAATACGCATGCGTCCGTGACCACTATATCATTTTGTGAAATTCATAATTGCCAAAAAACAAAGGGAAGAGCCTCAAAACTTGAGTTGAAGTTTCCGATTAAGATTTTCATTTCTATTATTCAATCTAAGTAGCTCAGTAAATTAGTTACATAATGAACTTGTAGAATATCAATTTTTACTATTTTTTATTATTCATGAAAGATGGCACAAAATCAGTCTACTTTAGTCGTAATTTACCATATTTCAGCATAATTAGCTAAGTTATTGTAATTTAGCGTAATTTAACGTAATTCAACATAATTTGTTATAATGTAGTGTAATTCAACATAATTTCAAGTAATCTAGTGTATTTTAGTATAAATATGCTAATTATAAATCAAAAGAAGTAATATAACAAAAAATTCAAATTTTCAGTGTTAGATTTCAATATTTTGCTCTTCATAGTGTCTCTTAAAAAAAAGAAAAAAAGAGAGTAAGCTTTGGGACCCCTTGGATATTAATAATTTATTAATTTATATTAAACTTTGGATATTAATAAAAATCTCGGTAAGTTACACTTACTAAAATAAAATAATAAGTTTTTTATATTATAACCATCAAAAGACTTAATAAGAAATATAAACTTATACAAAATTTAATTAAATAATATAGTAAGACAAGATGCAGAGGGATATAACTTTGAAGAGGGTTCAAATGTCTTCATTTTTTGTGCCTCCATCGTGCCTTCATTTTTAAATTTTTTAATAACTCAAAATTTAAAACTTAAAAGTCAAAATAAAACCGTTGGATATGATCTACATTATTTTATCTATGCACATGTAAAAAATTATGATATTTCAACTTTGTTTTGGTTGTCATTAAGAGCTTGTAAAAACATACTAATGTAGATAATTTCTAGACGTTGATTTTTCAACTTATTGATTCATATAAAAACAAAACCGAAACATGATAATTTTTTATGAACACATAGAGAAAAAAAACATAGATCGCACCTAACTGTTTTATTATGAAATTTATGATTTAAATTTTGAGTTATTAACGTTTTAAAAATAAAAGCATGATAGAAGTACAAAAAATAATGGCATTTGAACCCTCCTCTATAACTTTATATGTTTTTATATATCTGAGACAATTTGAAACTGAATAATAGATTGCTCATAATTGAATTGTACAATAATTGAGAAAGACATCACACGATATGCACTGAATTTTTTTTTTCTCAAGGGACGATATGATTTCAAGTATCAAACTCTGCACGTTCGACAGTACTATATGTGGAGTTTTGAGACATAAAATTACTCTCTTTATTTTTGCAATATTGATTCCAGAGGATGCTCTGGAGACCATGCTCTCCGTCTCTTCACGGATTTTTCGAATTGGAGTTAGACACTTAAATCTAAGTATCTTATCAATAGTTATGGTTTTTTAAAAGTTAAAAGCATTTATTTTATTACAAAAACACTGATGATGGGCTGATATTTTATATCTTGATTAATATAGACAGCAGTACATTGATATTTTCGTTACAAAATATGAATGTGACACCCATATTTTAATATTTTATACCACATACCAACTCGTCCTTAGAATTTACTATTTTTAAAGAAAACAACCCTCTACATACAGCTCAAAGATTTCCTCCAACGCATCCACAGGATGTGTACCGTGTGTAGTAAATATGGTATGCGTTCGTCGGCGGACAAGGTACGGTCAAACGATTAATCAGAAATAATTGAAAATAATTGAAATTAATCGGCCAATTAGCGGGAAAATCTATAACGGTTGGGTCACCGCCAACGACTAATCGGCCGATTAATAACGTTTTTTACAACACTGGTGTGGACCCCTTGGCCCTTCACAGCTTTAGGCTGAGCTTTTACCGTAAGCGGTAGTAAAGTCGAAATTTTGAAATTGTAAGGGGGTAACTAAAAAAATTTCGACAAATCCACTCTAAATAAACGTTAATAACAGTGCTCAACTCTTTTCGGACAGATGTTAATATGTACATATTTTGAATGTTAACGACATCAAATTAGATACAAATATATTTTCTTAAAGCGTGACATGCATAAATTTTAATTCGAACGTTGTTTGCATTTCTAGTCATTTCAAGCACGAATAGATGTCATTTAAACTTCGTTAAAATAATTCTATCAGTACAGAACTAATTGCACAGAGTTCTTGCAATAAATATTTCTCAAAATTTTCAGATATTATGAACGATCGATTGAGCTTATCATTTTACATCATATGTGTGTTCAATTATTTCTGTGCAAAGAGTTCACAACTATTAAAATTCATATAACTAGAAACTGTGATAAAAAAATATATGTAACTAGAAACTTAATAAAGAGTCAAATATGCTAAAATGTGAAATAAGAAAGAGAATAAATATTTATTTGCATAACCATCATTTGATTCAGTAGCGTAGGTAGTGTCCTCTGTATTTGAGGTTGTAGGTTTGAAATCTGAATAGAAAAATTTCTTATAGATATTATAGATATTAAATAGTTGGATATTTTGAGCTCCAAATCTTTACTTCAAAAAATATGTATTTTTATTCTCGGACTAAACGGGAAGAAACTTTTTTCGACTAGAGATATTAAGCCCAATTGCCCGGACTTGGGGGATATTTGATATTGGAAAAGCAAGAACAAAATATAACAGGGAATGAAATTGCAGAACAATTAATCCACATCATGTCCCGACGATAGAATCTTCAAAATCACATTATGGAGGAGAACAAAGGCAAACGCGGGAGAGGGACATTTGGATAATAGCGAAAGGCCCGTACCCCAAATTTTCGCTATGAACTCGTTTCAAGCAACGCAACTTTTTTTCTTTTAAAAATGATGGAACATTGATAATTTTATTAAAAAGTAATTATTATCAGATATAACAAAATAATTTCATTGATATGTTATCGGACACATAGGTATCCTAATTGGGACAGTTGAAATTTCAATTCTGATACACAGATACAAAATGTTCAATCAATCTTATCATATTTTTTAGGGTAAATTTAGCCGGATGTCACTAAATTCTATTCTTTGTTACGAATTGGTCACTCAAGATTTATTTATTTTTTTATAATCACTGAATTTTTATTTTGTCCCAATCAAATATTATATAACTTTTTCATCCAAAAAATAAATAAAATATAATTTTTACGTTAGTATTTTGAACAGAATGAACATATTCCGTTAAAATTTTGACAAAATGAACATATTCGATTAGTATTTGGGATGAAATGAGCATATTCCGTTAATATTTTTGACGGAAAAGTTATAGGGTGACTTGATTGGGACAAATTAAAAGTTCAGTGATTATAGAGGAACAAATCAAACTTAAGTGACCAATTCGTGACAAAGGACGAAGTTTACTAACTTCCAGCGAAATTGATCCTATTTATTATAAGCATTAATGTGCATAACTTGAATCTGAATGTTAAATTTCATCTTTATTTTTTGAAAATGATCAAGACTATCAAAGTAAATGATTATCAAGCTATTTTTATAAAAATAATGTGTAAAATTTAAATTTACATAAACTTTATATCTGACATATTGTATTTACAAGTGGGGCAAAAGAATTGGTAGATTAAGTCCTAATGAAATTCATGCTAATAAATAAATTATTCAATATACATAAAATTGTAAGACCTGAACTGAAAAGCAAGTAAATTCTCAACAACAGATAACTGTTCAAATAAAATTAAAATTGGTCAATTTTTCAAAGAAATATATGGATGAAAAAATTATAGAATAATAAAATGTATGAAAAAATTATAGAATAATCAAATGTATGAAAAAAAAATTAATAATGCTTCTTTCACTCATTCATTCAATTAGTTTACAATATTTGCAACGACGAAGAATTTATTTTACATTGTGTGCTAAGTAATATATATTTTAATAAGAAAAGAATATTTTTGTAAACAACGGAACGAACAAATAAAATTTGTATAGTTAGATGGATCTGATATGAAAATTTTCGAATATTGATTTTACTACATTCAATATATAAATTCTCTAGTGCGTGTTGGGACCTTATTATTACACTAAAACAATTCGGTCACATAAACAATTCAATTCAATTCAATATGCCACTATTGATCTACCTATGCCAAAATGGCCATCATGCAAAAATCATCAATTCTTAGAGAGCATAAGCAATACCATATTCCATTAGCGTATTTAAGCAAAGCTTCACTCAAAAGCGGTTGATGAACTTGTGGGACAGCGGCAAGAAAGCCTTCGTGCCGATGTAGAGGTTGAAGCGTCGGCAGCCTCCTTAGTGGTAGGATGAAGCCTTCCAAAGCTACAAGACTGCCCTTGTGAGATCGTGTTCACAATTCCTTAATGATCTCACATCTCTATTATTTAATGGGGAGAAGTAGAGAAGGCCACATAATTGACTAGATTGACGGCTAGAAAATTATGCAACTTTTCGTTATTTCTTGTACTTTGGGGACCAATCCTATTTATAGAGATTTGGGGTCTGCATATAGCTAAACCCTAATTCAAAACCGACTTTCTGGGCATATGCCAACTTAAAAAATGTATTTTGTGTAATTGCATCAAAAACCGTGCAATCACATCAAAATCCGTGCGGCTGCTGCAGAATCGGTTTCCTTAATTGCAAATTTCAGAATCAGTCCATCAATGATTTGATCTTTGCCTAAATTGTTCTACACATTTGTGGACCACATCAAAAATGAATATATTGATTGTCTATTATCTTATTTGATCACTTTAATTGACAATCATATATGACAGTAAACAATCCATAATTAGATTACATATATGCTCAATGTTGACATTAAATCCAACGAGGTTGGCAATAAATCCAACAGTGCGAACTGTATCTAATTAATTATTGGTCTTTCAAATTTCTTCATAAAACCAACTCCAATTTCTAATATATTTTTTTAAATAGAAAGGTGGAAATCTAGCCTACTTTTATCACAAAGTAACATTCTGATAAAGCAGTACAATTAGGAGGAGAAAATTGGTCCCTATTTTTTTTTCTTACACTAAATTAATATTTAGCTTTTGCAAAAAAAAAAAAAAAATAGTTTTTAGATTTCGATCGGAATAAACAAATTGTTCCAGAACAAATAAATTCAATATAACATTTAGGTAAAGGAGTGTAATTTGTTATAACATTTAGGTGAAGAAGTATAATTTGTTGGAGAAAAATCGACCCCGATACTTTTTCTTACACTAAATTGTTTTTTTGAACTGCTGCACACAAAAAAGAAGATTAATTAGAAATAGTTTTTAGACTTGCTCGGAATATACAAATTGCTCCGAAACAAATATAGTGCAAGTAAAAACCAATAGCTCTCTCTTTGGTAAAAACCAATAGCAAGTTTTTTTAGTAAAAACTAAAAGCCAATGGAACTCTTCTTGAAGGGCAGTGGTGCAAATATTCAAAAGAAAAAAAAAAGGAGAATTTCATGTATAGCCTTCAAAAACATTAAAATTACATATTTTCTCTCAAAAATTCATAAGATCACATTTACTCTTCTAAATATCAAAAACTCACATATTCCCATTTTAGTGTCTTTCTTATTAAAAAAACATTTTAAATGTATAAAGTATCAATTTTATCCTTTTTAAAATAATTAAAATTATGTAACATGTTTTAGAAAAATGTTAGCATGCTAATTGGACAGTGTCATTTCTTTACTTCTGACGCAAACACAGTGATACTTAAGTTATATGCTAGTGGAAAAGACCTCCTCATTCCTCGCCTTCGACGAGCACCACAAAGTGTTGGCAAAGCTTGCTATCTGATCTACCACAATACGATGGGTGATCCGTAAAAAAACTGGTACACTTCTCAATTCTATCACATTTTCCAGCACTGCAATTCTCACAATGCCAAACCATGCAGTGTCAACAGATTGAACAACAAATTCACTACAAGAATATGACAGTATTTGTGAGGATAAAAAATGACTATCCGCGAAAGTATACCGACAGAAAAGTGATTTTTCTATTAGAGAGGATATTGTCCCATTACTATAGTGAAATAGTGCGGGTAACACCCAATACAAATACTGTTTTTATTGATGCTTGC
This sequence comes from Carex parvula, assembly GCA_025461045.1. NCBI lineage: Eukaryota > Viridiplantae > Streptophyta > Magnoliopsida > Poales > Cyperaceae > Carex > Carex parvula. The sequence continues at coordinate 84,192 of JAJGRW010000112.1, read as the reverse complement.
TGGGACACCTCCAATCAGAATGGTTCTGATACATGTGTGTATAATGAGCATGGGGACTCGTCCAAATACTCTGTTCGTATGAAGAAGCACGGGAACCCCTGCATGCAGAGGCCAAGGCCTTATTATATATCCTACAATATATTAATGAGCACCACAATGATTCACTATATTTTTTCTCGTATTGTAAGAATATGGTGCAAGGAATGGTACATCATCAAATGGATGAGTTGGACTCATGACAAGCTGCAGAGAGGATATCACCGTATGCAATATTCGGTACCAAGCATTACTACAAACATGCAAATTGCAACACACATTTGTAGAAGAGCACTCCTATCATCGCACCACCTAGCTAATTGGGCTAGAAGGACAAGGGTGAGTTATAAGAGATTCATTACAAGAATGTGATGGTATCTGTGATGATAAAAAGTGACTATCATTGATAGTATACCGATAGAAAGGTATTTTTACTATTAGTGATGGGAGTATCCGTGAGGGTACCGATTATTGTAGTGCTTACCACAAAACATGATTGGTAGGGGAGTAAAACTTCAAATACTGCTAAATACTGATACAATAATTTGAGATTAGATGGAGGTTCTCATAACTAGATGCGCACTATACACTCCTAGATTTACTATATTTTTTAGTTTAGGTTTTATTTTGTATTTCTATAATGCTTCAGATATTACATGTTGTACTCTAAATTTTTCTTCTCTTAAGAAATAGCTTATGAGCTTCATCTATAGACAAATGGCAAATGCTTGTGTAAGTGTCAAATGTAGAGAAATGACTCATTTACTTTACAAAAACGACTAATTAGAAAACTAACATTATTCTGATGTGTTATATACTTTTTATTTTTTTAATGAAAGAGTAAAATCGGTACTTTATACATGCAATAATAGGAAAGATAATAAAATGAGAAAATTTGTGAGTTTGTAAAATTTAGAAGAGTAAGCATGTTATTATGAACTTTAGAGGGGACAAACACGTAATTTTGAAAAATTCGTTGGGTGTACATGAAATTGCCCCAAAGAAAAAAGTATTAATTCTGGGAATTATTTTCTTAAAAGAATTTCGAAAAGGACATGAACGGGCAAAGAAAAGGCTGTGGGCGCGCGGAGATCGGTATTCTGGGGGCCACCCGTCACGGGCGCGTCGGTTCTCTATCAACTGCATTTAATTCCTTTATTTCAAGTCCTGTTATCGATTCCGCTTCAGGTCCGGGATTTCAAGTCCGACATACTTCTCCTTTTTCTTTTTACCTTTCAGAAACTTATTATTAACACAAAAATCCAATTAATTGTCTCGTTCTCTAATGAAAATACTTAGAACCGTATTTACTTGAAAGGTTACGAGTTTTAGGCGGGATTTAATTTATATCCATTAAAAATATTAAAATTACGTGTTTCTGTTAGAATAGAAAATATCATATTTACACTACTAAATGTTAAGAAGTGACAAAATTTTCCAATTATTGTTTTTATCTTTAAAACTCGTTCTAAATTATAAACTTCACACATTAACCTTTATTAAAAAAATAAAATATGTAGCGTAATAAAAATGTTCGGTATTTTAGTTAGCCGTATTGCGAGGGTTATTAATTCGTTTTTCTAATCGCGACACATATAAAGTTTTATATGACAGTTAAGCGTACGTTTGTGTGTGCATTCTGAGTTTATAAGTAAACAATTTATTCTAATATACTGACCAGTTCTTTTTCTTTTGAAAGACTTGGTAGCGGCTACCAAGTGTATATAGATTACACTGATCGGTTCTAATGTCGAACATTCATCTTAAACAAGCTATATTTTTTTTCTTTTATAATCAAGGAAGAAATGAGAAATTTCTAAATTTAATACGATTCTAATAAAAAAGACGATAGATTGGTAAAATGTGAGTTTTTGATTTAGAAGTTTAAATATGATATTATGAATTTTAGAAAAAAAAAAAATGTAATATTGAAACTGTTTTAAAAATATACATAAAATTCCCCTAATTTTTATATCTACAGTTAAAATTTTAAAACTTTAGCCGTTCGGCAAGAACGGGTTAAGAGTGAAGGATTAAGAGCTTAAGGAGCTTTAAGGAATCGATGTTCGGTTGTCTTAATCCGTGAGTGAAAACTAAAGAAACTAAAGGAGAGTAGAGGTGCATTAAGATCCAGACAGATAATTAAGATCCGACTAGAAATAAAGCAGATTAGTCTTAAGAAAGCTTAATTCATTATTGCCGAACAGCACCTCCATATCATCTCAATTAGCGGCACTAGATTCGGAATATTTTATCTCATATCAATTTTTTTTTTCATACAACATTTCAATGTTTTTTTTGTTTCTGTTGTTTATCCTTTTCAAACACGAGATTCCGAAATCAGAGATTACGTGCAAATAAGGACGCCGTAGAAGAAAGAAAAATGACCAGCGTCTGGTGGAAATTTTGAGTCGTACGTCAATGAAACAATTTTCAAATTAAAGTGCCAAAGTTGAAATTGGATAGTTTTGGAGGAAAAAAAACAATCGGCTTTTGAAGTGATTCATGTCGACTTGATTTAATCATCATATTTACAGTGTTCGGTCGAAAATTTAATTTTATGGTCAGATTTTACTAGCTGTTTAAAAAAAAAAAAAAACTATTTAATTTTTTTTACTAAACGTTGAAGATGAAACCATCCACCCAGTTAATAGAAATTAATTTTTTCATTCGGATTTAGAACTTGGGACCTCCCAAACGGAGAGTATTGCTTTTGCCACTAAATCAAAAGCTTATTGTCAATAACCAGTGTTGTTAAATGCGGCCGCATATGCATATGCAGAAACTGCATGAAAAATCTTCATGCAGTCCCATATATGCAGTTTTGCATATATACAACCACATATGCAGTTCATACAGACCACATTATACCATGCAGTCCACACAAATGTTTATTTTAATTTATTAAAAAATATCCAAGTTCTGATCAAACATTTATTAATAAAAAATAATCGGATATGCAGTAAAACCCAGACCCAATTCTTTATACTCATACGGACACAAGTCCAATTAAGTGAAGTTTTCCATAGTCCATGCAGCTCCTTTTATAGGCTCTCAAAAAGTTTTTTTTTTATTGTTTTTAAGAGTTGGGACCAAACAAGTGTTATTATACCGGTTACTCCAGACGGATGCTCTGCGTGAAATTCACGTGAATTCAATGTTTACATTATTTTATCACTAATTTGGGTCGAAGGATTTGAGCAGCTAAATTTATGGTCCATTATTGATTATTGGCTACAAAGGACTGTGAATTAAAGCAACTGCTGAGCATTTATTTATTATACTTATAAACTTGCGCTGGACTTTCATATAAATATATATACTACATATGAGGAGCTCTATATATACATATACATGTAGTTTTTCATATAAGTGAAGTTTATCATATACTACATATACATGTAGTATAAAATGCACGTATATGAATATATATCTGAATTCTCATTTTAAAATCGGCATATATAAGTCTGCATGAAAATCCGTATATGCGGTATGCAGTGGCCTTCTGCATGCATGGACAAAACTGCATTTAACAACATTGTCAATAATCATTTAAATTGTATGACTTCGAAATAATTTTTGTAGTAAAATTTTACAGGTTTTTGTAAATTTTACAAATAAGCTATTTGTATTTTATTTTATTTTTGCAATTTGAAGGTCGTAGGCCACAATCAATGTATTCCTACGTTGCACGGATACGTCAGTTTAGGCGCCGTATCGGTATCGGACACGTATCGGATACCGATACGCGTCCGATACGGCACCGATATGCCAGCTGGCGTATACGCCTACGTGGCGTATCCTTACTCGGCCGATACGGTCTTCGATACGCTCTGACTCGTCTGGATACGGCTCTGACACTTCCGGATACGGTCAGGATACGCTGCACCAGCCGCGTGGATCGTGGACCGCGCACCATACCAGCATCCACCCCATACACCGCGCATGCACCATGCACCATGCACCATCAAAATCGAACTGGGGTCACGCGGCATAAGCACCATCAACCTTTACCACTATACCACTCTCCATTTGTTGTTGAATGCTAGTAACATTTATATTTAATATATATTTAGACTATTTTATCGCACCATACCAAGAATTTTTGATATTTAATTTATATATAAATAAAATATAATATATAAAATAGGCGTATCGTATCTTTGAATTTTGAAAATTATTGTATCGCCGTATCCGTATCGTATCCGATACGATACCCGTACCCGTATCCATGCAACATAGATGTATTCTCATCCAAAATGGAGAGTTGGAAAGCTAGTGGGTTCGGTACTGCGCATCTCATTTGATTTGTCTTCATCTCCAACGTTACTCTGAATTTAAGGCGTCAGCAAAACATTTTATTTATATAAATTAATTAAAAAATATAATAAATTGGATAAATGCTATACTATGGAATTTCTTGAGAACTGCCTAATAGTTTCATCAAGGATTCGATTCTTTTTATGGATCGAAATTTTCTAACAATCCACCTATTATTATATATAGGTTTATTTATTTATTTTAGAAAAAAAACATCCAGAAACAAACAATTCCATAATTTACACGATGCCAAGGAAAATTAAAATTCAAACAAAAACTTGCAACCAGGGAGAAAAGAACGCCGCGTGGGACCTGGAAAACGAAAGGTTATTAATGGCTTTTAAAATAAGACAATAAACACCCATTTAAATAGGTTTTATTTCACTTGCTTCCAAAAGTTGGCAACCAAAGTGGCCTAAACGACCCAAGCATTTTGTGAAATTACTTATCTGACGAGGTGAAAATGTAAGAAAAAAATATAGAATTTGGTATATTAAATTAATGTGAAAATTTCCCAAGTACTCATGTGAACTTTCAAAAAAGTCAATTTTCCCATAAAAACATTAAAATATCCAATATCCTCATTAAAACTTAACTTTCTTTTTTCTATTTCCTTTTATCTATTTTACCTTTTATATAATTATTTTAAAAATCGAAGAGCCATATAATAAAAATAAAACAATGATTAAGCCTATTAAATTCATTAATTTGATCAAATATTAAATTCATTAAATTGTGATTAAGCTAATAGTTTAAAGTACATTAATACAAAGATTAAAACACAAGACTAAAAATAACTTAAAATAGCATTGCAACAGTATAATAATAATTTATCAAAGAGTAGGGTTAAAATGTAGGGAAAATTGTTTTTATGCCACTCCAAAACATGAAAATTAGAAAATTGCCACCCCAAAACATGAAATTAGTTATTTGCCACTCTAAAATTATTAAATTTATGAAATTGCCACAATTATACATCTAATATACATATTTAATTAAAATTATTCTGAAAAATATTGTATAAAAAAATGTATTTTGGTATTTCCAAAATTACCCCTTACCCCTTCCCCCTTCCAAATTCACCCATTTCCTCCCCCGTGCACCTTTTGTTTCTATGTCCAATCGCAGAGCAAGTATGGTGTGAGATATCAGCAAACCTGGGATACCGACTCATGATCCTTGCTCAATCTCTGACAGAGATATGGAGGAAGTCCATGGAAAATGTCAAATTGCTTGGTGGTCAATGTTACAGAGAATGGAAATCATTCTTCATGTGTGCATGTTGGCATATGTGGAAACGAAGAAATGAGACGATATTCTCTGGCCAAACTACCTCCACACGTGTGCTGGCAGAGCGAATTATACAGGATGGCAGGTTGTGGCTGAAATTTTGCAACACTGGTACACGGCGCTTAATGGGTACCAATTTGCTAGCGGATCCGAATTGATGAAAAAAAAGATGAAATGATGTCTCAATGTGCCTGGATAACAACGGGGCATTGTTGTTATTGTCTTTGTTTTGTTTTTGCTGTTACTGTCTACGTGTTGGAAGTCATAGGGAGAGAACTTGGGGTGGTAGCGGATGTGCAGGGGGAAGGAAATGGGTGAATTTGGAAGGGGGAAGGGGTAAGGGGTAATTTTGGAAATATCAAAATACGTTTTTTTATACAATATTTTTCAGAATAATTTTAATCAAATATGTATATTAGATGTATAATTGTGGCAATTTCATAAATTTAATGATTTTAGAGTGGCAAATAACTAATTTCATGTTTTGGGGTGGCAATTTCCTAATTTTCATGTTTTGGAGTGGCATAAAAACATTTTCTCCTAAAATGTACCATTGGTTTTGTACTCCAATCATGCTCCACATTTTTATCTTCGTTTCCAATATCTGAACAGTCGATCCGAACCGCTTATCATCATCTTCGTATTAAAATGTACTTGGAGATCAAATTTTATATTTTTTGAAATTTGTTTACTATTTTTCTAGATAGTTACAAAATCATAGTTTTCAGAAGATTTTGAACCATCCAAAACAGTGATTTTGTACCTATCTAAAAAAATAGTAAAAAAATTCTAAAAAATATAAAATTTGGTTTCCAAGCACATTTTAATATGAAGATCATGTTGAGCGGTTCAGATCGATTGTTTGAACTTTTAAAACAAAGAAAAAGACGTGGAGCATAATTGGAGCACAAAACTAATGGTGCATTTTAACCCTACTCTTTATCAAATACAAAACTAAAATAATTGAACAAAACACAAGAGTACAAGACTAACTTAAAAGTTAAATTTCTATTCCGATGTCTAAGTATCAATACACTTAAGTATAATCAATTCACTCATTTAATTTTTTTTTAGAATTATATTGATCATAATCAGTGATAGTATTAATACACTTAATACAGTTTAATTTTAGTATTACATCTTTTATAAAAAGAAAAAAAAAGAACAACATCTTACAAATTTTTCACATATTTGTCGAACACCTATAATCTAAAATTTCTCATAGATTAAATGAATTTGGTATTGACAAATTGAAATTCTCATTTCCATTTTCAAAAATTCTCATTTTCATAAAAGTTTCCGTTGTCGAACAGGCCCTCAGAGTGTTATTCGAGGAGTAAATGAGGAGCTTTCATAGAAAACGGTACATATAATTGTAAGAGAAGTAAATGAGGAGTGTCATAACTGGTTCACTGAAACATAGATACTGGTAAAGGTCGGTACAGATACTGATACAGGTTGACGCAAAGCAGCTTCTTCAGTTTTCAAATCCATTCAGAATTCAGCTGAAGCAGCTTCTTTTTTTCTTATGGAAATTTTACTGCTTTTAATATTATTGTTTTATGTTTATTGTTTTCTCTTTTCTCTTTTAATTTTCCACTGTTCAATAAATTCTTCAATCCATGTAAATCAAAGGATCACAAATCAAAGGACAATAAGATTCGTCAGACAACTCAAGCAGCAATTCCAATGCCTAAAAAAATTATGTCGTTTTTTTATTCAAAATTCATCTTAGCATCACAAATTAAAGGATGTTTGCTTGGTATTCTCGTATGCCTATTAACTTTAAATTTTGTATCCACCATAGAAATATTTCTCAAAACCATCTAATTGATGAAGTCAGCGATGACGACTTGGCCGTTCCGTCGATGGTTACTACCGACAAGAAAGTCATTCGACTCATAAGATCACAACGATGCCAATCCCGTCAACAGCTAAGGCCAACGCCAAGATTGGCAATGTGTGCGTGGATCTTAATGAGATTTGAGATTTCACGGTAACTGATGAAAGAGTATATTTGTCTAATTGATTTTTAAAATAATTACATAAAAGATAAAATAGATAAAAGGGGATAAAAAAAAAAGTTAAGTTTTGATGGATATTGAATATTTTGGTATTTTCATGAAAAAATTGAATATATTAAAAGTTTTCATGGGCACATGAGAATTTTCCCTAAATCAATCTATTTACAGAAACGTCTTAAATTTACTACGACTATAATTATTTTTAGAACAATTTTTTTTCTGAAGTAATTTAATCAGTACTATTTCAGTTGTTTAATAATTTGGGAACTTCATGTGTATACCCCTCAAAAATTTCAAAATTACATACTTACCATTCTAAATTTAAAAACAAAAAAATTTATCCAATTTATTGACTTTTCTATAATCTCATTTTAAAACACATGTTATCCTTTATTAAAACAATACAAAAATATGCAACATGTTTAAGAGAATATTTAGTTTCCTAGTTGGTCGATTTTAAAAGCAAACAATTCCTTTTATTACTTGTGCCGCAAAAACAATATGTCTAAATACCACTGTGTACGCGTCACGAGTAGAATGATGAACCATTTGACCTCTAAAACATTTTTTTTTTACACACACTATATTTTTAATAAAATGTAAAAGGTACTTAATAAATTTAAAATGAGTTTTAACAGAAAAGTCAATAAATTAGTTAATTTGTCAGATTTTGAAATTTAAAAAGGGTAAATATAATTTTTTTAATTTTAAAGAGATAAATACGTATTTTAACATTTTTGAGGGTGTGTACATAAAATTCTCATTAAATTTTACACACACACTTGGTAATTTAACATTATTCTATATGGAGGTACTTTGTCTATACTCCCTCCGTCTTAAAATACCTTCAAACACTTGTGTCTGATTCATTAAAATATTTTAGAATAATAAAATCACCTACACCGTACTTCCGTACTTGTGGAACACTAAAAGTAAAATGTATGAAAACAACTCTAGCTACAAAATTATATTTATTACATTTATTCTCATACAGTTAAATACGTTTTTCTTTTTTAAGCGTTAGATTAATATTATTTTATCCACAAAATATTATATAATACAACTATCTTTTTAATTATTTTAAATTAGTACTACTTCAACTTATAGGACCTAAATAGTATTACATAGTTGCATCATTCACAATTATATTGAAATTAACGCTCCGTCCTCTCTAGGAGTGAAAACGGTATGATAATATCATACTCTTATTTGAAAAATTAGATATGGATATCCGATATCTGAATATCTGCGCTATGAATACTGACATGGTTACGTTTTAATTATCTGTATCGAATAATAAATATATACTATAGTTTTTAATATATATCATGAACTTTTTTTGTTATTCATCATTATAAATAGATAAATATTATGAACTTTAGTATTTTCTAATAATATTATATCCAAGCCGATCCGTACTAAATATCCATCTAATATTCGTATCTGTATCTTAAAATTTTTAAAAAACATATGAATATGATTTTATCACTATCCGCTTCATTTTCATCGGAGTTCGCATCTTCTGCATTAACTCAAAAAAACATCTTATTTAATGCATCTCGACCGTTTGATCAGGATTGGAGCTAATTCGGCCCACACCTATAACACACGGGGCCCTTTAATATTATTGCGGATCTCAATGATAATCGGACGTCCAGATCTATTAATGCACCGTTAATGCAGAGGATACGAATTCTTTTCACCCCTGTACTCCTCTCACATCCCACTATCCCAGATTCTCAACAAAATACTGCATGCCGCACGTGTTTAACGCTGTAATTCTGAATTTCTGAGACCAGGAGCGTCCAGCGTTTTAAAAACAGTAAATAAAATAATCAAAGTTAAAGAAACGACATAATTGCTTCGTTTGTTATAAAAACAGCAAAAACCGAATTCGGGATTCGGTTAAGCTATTTTTTTTCGCTTCACCGAATCCGCTATTCGGTTAAAGCATATTTTCACAAATCAGATCCCGAAAACTATGTAAACTCCGTGTAACACCCACCATTAACCGAATTCCCAATTCGGTTAAGATTTTTTTTTTTATTTTTTTATTGTAAACCGAATAGCGAATTCGGTTTACATTATTTTTTTATTTTTTATTCCACACCGAATAGGGGATTCGGTTAAATAATTTTTTTTTTTATTATACGGTATTAATGCATTCAAATCAAAAAAAATACGGTATTAACCGAATAGGGGATTCGGTTAACCCGTGATTTTTATTTTAAAAAAAAAATATTTTAATATAGATATTTTATTAAATGGTAATTTTTCACCGTTAACCCTAAAGTTATTTTTATTACAAAGAATTATATTATAAAAACTTATCAATAATATAAAATTTCATTTATTATTTTATTAAATGGTAATTTTTCACCGATAACCCTAAAGTTATTTTTATTACAAAGAATTATATTATAAAAACTTATCAATAATATAAAATTTCATTTATTATTTTATTAAATGGTAATTTTTCACCGATAACCCTAGAAGTTTATTCACCGATAACCCTAAAGTTTTTATATTATTGATAATTTTTTATAATATAATTCTTTGTAATAAAAATAACTTTAGGGTTATCGGTGAATAAACTTCTAGGGTTATCGGTGAAAAATTACCATTTAAGAAAATAATAAATGAAATTTTATATTATTGATAGGTTTTTATAATATAATTCTTTGTAATCAAAATAACTTTAGGGTTATCGGAGAATAAATTTCTAGGGTTATCGGTGAAAAATTACCATTTAATAAAATAATAAATTAAATTTTATATTATTGATAAGTTTTTATAATATAATTCTTTGTAATAAAAATAACTTTAGGGTTATCGGTGAATAAACTTCTAGGGTTATCGGTGAATAAACTTCTAGGGTTATCGGTGAAAAATTACCATTTAATAAAATAATAAATGAAATTTTATATTATTGATAAGTTTTTATAATATAATTCTTTGTAATAAAAATAACTTTAGGATTATCGGTGAAAAATTATCATTTAATAAAATAATAAATGAAATTGCAGCTAACAATATAAAATAAGAAAAAAACAAAAACTCATAACCGAATACTCTATTCGGTTAACAATATAAAATAAAAAAATAATCCAAACCGAATACCATATTCGGTTTAAAATAAAAAATTAAAAAATAATGTTAACCGAATTCGCTATTCGGTTTACAATAAAAAAAAAAAAAATCTATCTTAACCGAATTGCCAATTCGGTCAAGCAGTGAGAGATTTTAAAAAAAATCAGCTTCACCGAATCGGGGATTCGGTTAAAGCAAAAAAATAACCTTCACCGAATCCGGGATTCGGTTAAGCCAAAAAAGCAAAAAAATGGTGATCTTCTGTGGCAACCCACTGTATCTCATGTTAAAACCAACTTCTTAACCGAATAGCGTATTCGGTGAAGCAAAAAAATAACTTAACCGAATCCCGGATTCGGTTTTTGCTGTTTTTATAACAAACGAAGCAATCATGTCGTTTCTTTAACTTTGATTATTTTATTTACTGTTTTTAAAAAAAATCCAAAAATACCGACAATGCCGGTGACTAGACCGCAAAATCCGCTGAGTCAGGAATGGTTTGGAGGTAAGCTCCGTGCGCCATACAGATGTATCATCTGTAAGGTGGAGGTGACAGGTGAGTGTGTGCTTTTCCTTTTTGTTTTTTTTTTTTCTTTTGGAGTAGCTTTTTCTTTTTGTTCGAAAGTGACAGGTGGACTGCTCCAGAAAATACGTGGGGCCCATATCAAAAGATAAGTTTAAGAGTCATTCAATTCTACCCTTTGAAAGACAGATATTTGATCTACCTGTTAATAATATTTCCACATAAGTCCAAGGGATTTTCAAATGAATAAATATAATTTTGGCAAGAGAAATAGAAAGGCTACTAATATGTTTCATGCAATTTTTTTTTTTGATGAATTGGCAGAGGCTGCCAAGTAATTTTGTTGAATGCAAATTGGTATGTACATGTTTCATGCAATTTAATTGTCAATTTAATAAGTAACTTTTGTTATATTCGGGTCAGTGAAACACAACAAATGGTCAGAAAATCACAATTTTATATTACGTGCATATAACCCGTTCAATATATCATCTTTCTAAATAATTGAAATCCCAATGTTATTCATGATAGTCGGTCTTGTAAGATATGTAGTTGGTATTGAATCGTTTCGGTTTTTTTTTTTTTTCATACTGTGAGATTTCTTTGGTGATAGTCGGTAGTATCGGCAATCAGTTTAAATTTTAAGTTACATTAAGAAGCATCCGATTCGGTAATAAAGTTGAATAATATTTTTTTTAAAAAGCTTCAAGTTTAATGAAATGTTTAAACCATGTGAAACGTCTCCGAGTAGACTTGGATTAACAATCCGATTAAGTAGACAATTACCCCTCCTCGACTCCCAGACCAAGAAATTAGGATGAAAAAAATACCATTAGAATCAAAAGTAGTAGGGGAAGTTAATCTTTTTTTTCTTTTGCGAAGGAAACTGTCGGTTCATTCTAGTTTTTGATGAGACTTGAAAATTTGGACAAATTTCGAAAAGTGGACAAAATGAGCACTAAGAAAGTGACATTAAGCTTGATAAAAAGAAACACTCGTTCGGTGAGTTTAAGACTCCTTAGAACACTAAGGAGCTCTAAGCCATAATTGCCGAACACTACCATGTACATGCGCTTTAAAAGTCTGAACAAGTAAATTTTGAATCAACAAGAACATCGCAGTGCGATCGTTCTTTCCAAGAGAGCAAAATAATCACGGCCCGACCGACCCAGCTAATACGTCCGTTTCGATAGTCGACCCAATATGGGGGTGTTCTTCTCTTTGGTTCGGTTAAAACCGAAATAAAATAGAAAAACTAAAATTTTATTCGCTTTTTAAAAATACAACCGAACCGATCGAAATTAACTTATCAACTGAATTAAAACCGAATCGAACAAACTGACTTAAATTTTGGTTTGTTTTATTGAATCCAAATAAAAAGGTTAATCATAAAGATAAACATTTTTTATTTTTGATTTTTTCTTAAGATGGATTTTAAAATTTTGTTTGGTCTAACCGATTTTAAATCGAACAAAAACAATATACATTTGTGTCATGATTTTTGAATGTTTTTTCCAGTGTTTGATTCTAATGGGGGGAATGGTTTAAAAACTTATGTTCGGTCAGTTTGGTCTAGTCAGTCCAACCAGTTTTAAAATTTCTCTTAATCAAACCAAACCGAACAATTAAACTAGTTTTTAAAAATAAACCGAACCAATCAATTTAACCAGAAAACTCTAACCGTTTATTCCAAACTCTCTAGATTTGGTTTAAAACTGATTAAAGTGAACCGATGAACTTCCTTGTATCCTATCCGAGAGGGTTGTCAAGTAGGGCCAGGTCAGGCCTAACTCCGGAGCAAGTCGGGCATGGGTTTGAAATAAGAACGACCCCTGCGGCCCTCCTCGACCGTATACATATAATTCTATATTTTCGAAATATTTTTGTACTTTTTTATGTAAATTTATTACGTATATTCTTTTTTATGGTAATGAATATAAATTGAATAATTATACTTATGTGTTTGTCCACTAATTAATTTCAACTAAAAACGCAACACAAGTTTGTTAAGTATATATTTATTTATTCTGAGTAATCACATGCGTTTATATTCGAATTAAATGGTATAATTAAAAATATGAAACTAAAAAAAAAATCATGAACCCACAACTTAATACTAATAAAGTATTTTTTATTAAAAAACAAATGCCTCGGTGCCGGATTGGACATTTGTTGGATGCTTCTTGGATATTTTGGTAGGCGTAGGCACAATAAATTATGATAATTTGTCAAGTACAAAAAAGTTTGAAATCTAACGACTAGATTAATTAGTGAGCTCTCATGTCTCATAATGACTTTCTAAAGGTCGTGACTTCAGGCTCTGATTCTTATATACGATGAGAAGATTGGGATTATACTTTGTTAGAAAAAAAATATGGATTGCCATAAAACTGTGTATTTGTTTCAATTCGATAAAGAAGACCTCGATTTTCAACCTCCCTCTCTTCGGGAACCCAACATCGTTAAAAAAATGTCCTCTATATTTAATATTTTTTTTTTTGTGAAAAGGCCAGCATGCATAGCATTATTCAAAGTTTGTGTCTTCTTTACTTTTGTTTTCAAACTAGTCAAGTGCCGGCCACGCGTTGCCGTGGGAATTGAAAGTTTGTTTTGATCACTTTTTTAAATGTGATTAATTTAAGAATTGATTGCATAATATGGGTATGAAAATGTTCCACTCAACCCGTTATGTACCTATTTACACCCTGGGTAGCGCTAGTTGGTTCAATTTTGTTTTTTAAAATCATTTTTCTCTCTATGGTGTCTTCATTTTCCTTTCTACGATGCTTTTAGAATCAAATATAAAATATATAGACAGTTAAAGAGAGAACATCGTTAGATTTAACAAGCATATTAGCATCTACAACTTTAGAGTGAGGGTGAGAGACAAAAGGAACATGAGACCTCATAAATGTCACCGAGCGATTCACAAGGTTTAAAAATCTCGTGTGTTGGATCTGATCCCTCAGATCGGTCAACCATGATGAAACTGTCACCTATGTTGAGAAAATACAAATCAATAATTATAATCAGAGCATGTATTACCAAAAAGCACTCTTGTTCAACTTACAAGATACAATTTCCAGGTTACTCAAAAGACAAAATGCACAGTATCTTGCATAAGCTCCCAACACCCCCCTCTTCTTTTTAACCCCAAACTGGAATAAGAAGAATAATATAGAAACCATATAAAAACCTAAAGAAACAATGAGAAGTCAGATTGTTTACCCTCAACATATATAAGAAATATTTTCAGTGATATTTTGATAATTTATAGGAGCAACAGTAAAAGAGCAACCTCCACCTCTAAATACAAACAAAAAAAAGGGAGACGAGCAACACGTCGTTGAGGGAGGGTAGCACGTTTAGCTCTCTCTGAGGAAATATTGCATCAGAACCATCGTCGTTCTGAGCTCGCTGAAGGTGCTTCGAGGTAGAGAAATGGAGACGCGCCGGCCGACTCAACCCGGTTTGAGCAAAGAAAGCAGAAAAAGAGGGGTTGTGCAATGTCTTCGTTGGTTCTGCGTGGGGAAGAAGTAAAGAAAAAGAGAGGGGAGTCGGTTCTGCGGGGAAGGAAAAAAGAGAAAAAAAAACGACGTGCATTCTGCGTTGGGAAGGAGAAAGGAGCGCGCGCGTGCGCAGTAACAGATAAAAAGATGAAAAAATGCTGTGGTTTGTACCAATAGCTCAGAGTATACTTTGTATTGAATTGAGTAATTTTCTAATTGATTTTATACTTCTACATGTAACACTACATGGAAACAGGAAGTATAAAATTAAATAGAAATCAACGGCTGAGATTAATTGAATGTGAGGCTAGAATCTCCTCTGAAGAGATAGTCTCCTCATCTCTCTAAAATTTAAGGTGGTTTTATAAGGAGTAAAGATAAAAATACCTAATTAAGTTGGAAAGGATTTTATCTGATCCATCTTCACCACTGGTTGTGGGCCATACGCAATATATTTTTTTTTTAATGTTATAGTTAGCTTCAAATATTCCACATAGTTATTACGTTATTTTTTTTTTTTAATTTCGGATGATATACATATAGTATAGTAGTATACATATTTAAAATTTAAAATTAATAATAGTTATTCCGTTAATTTATTGCCTAAATTCCAACATAAACTAAATACCATCTATTTATTGAAAAAAAATAATCTATCTTGTTTTCGATATTTTAATTTTTTAATTTATAAAATTATAAAAAAATTGTACACAATATGTCTGTAATATTTTTAGTTCTAAACAATTTTTTTTTCAATTTAATTCAAAATAGACTTCTTATATTATTAAATTAATTTATTATTAGTGAATTTCAAATTTCTAGTTTGTATAGTTTAGACTGCAGTCAAAGTCATAGTGTCTTGCATGGGGCCAACCTAGAAAAAACAAAGTTTCGATGAAATCAGCACCGAATTTATTTTATCTTTAGTATTATTAAAAAAAAATAAAAAGTAAACCATAACATCGAATTGATAAAAGCTCGAAACATACTCAAGATTAAAGTTTGATAAACAAAAGATAATCTGAATTTTAATTACTCGATCTCAAGCATAACACATAAGCTGACTCATATCACAAGCAAACCCTTAAAACTTTAAGAATTCACAGAAAGGCCCTTTACAAAGCTTATAATTAGCTTGTTAACTTGGTCAGGGAATTGCTCCTGAACAAAGTGACTTCCTTCAGGAATGAAATTCATCTCCAGATCTCTCACATATTTTTGCATAATACCTTCTTTCATAGCTTGGTACCGCCACGGGTGTTTGTTCGAGTAGTCTTTCTCTCCTTCGATCCGAAGCACTGGTACTTGAATTGTAGGATCTGGAGGCACATCAATTCCTTTAATATTGTGCAAAGCCCTAAAAATTTCAACAAGGTCAGTATAAGATTTCAATTTAGTTGAACTAAAAAAAATGAATTGATCTTTATCTTATATTTCACCTGCATGGAATTTGAAGTGGATAAGTGAACCCGTTTTTCTCGTACAAAGAAGCATATATGGAAAGGTCTTCTTCGGTGAACCACTCTGGCAAAGGCGTAGACAAGTCGGCAAGGTCCATAATCTCCTTCCCTTCTGGAGCAATTGGAATTTCAAATTTAGAAGAGAGAGTAAATTGTGCACACCACTCTCTTCACATCAAATCGACCGAAATCTGCCTCTGCTCTTCCAGGCTCCTTTGCAAACCAGTAACACAAAATAATGAGGATGAATCACACTTTTTTAATTAATCAAATACTGCATCATGTTAAAACCCTTGATCTTGAGCTTTGTACTGTACTGGTAAGAAGCAAACCCATACAGCTTCCGCAACTGTGCACGCAATCGCCACTGGCAACCTTTTCTTTTTATTTAGTTCAGTCAAATTTGTGCTTGTTTGGTTGATTCAGGCTCATAAATCAGGGTAAAGATTTTAACAGAGCAGTTTTGGCTTCATGCAGCGCACATTGTGTTGCATGAAGCCAAAACTACTCTGTTAAAATCTTTACCCATAAATCAGTTTCTGTCCCAAAAAAAAATCCAATATATTACCAGCTGATCTTATCAGTACCATACCAGTACCAAAACAGTATATTTACCTGCCATCTAGTAACATAGTATCCCTCTGGTAGCAAGTCGGATGAGGCGGGAATCGGCAAGTATGGCATCCCAATAGATACCACACCACATATTCGATCCGGGTATATAAGTGTAAACCGATATACCGGAAATGATCCAAAATCCTTCCCAACTAAGAAAGCCTGGAGGCAGGAAAAAAAATTATCGTCCATAAATCTTGCTTTCTGGATTAATAATTTAGAAAGTAGGAATTAAGACATGATGATAGATACCTTTGGGATGGAGAGAACACTAAGTAAACCTAGCAGATCTGAAATTAAATGTGCCCAGCAAGCATTTTCTGGGTCCGGGGGTTGATCCGATAACCCGTATCCTCGCCAATCAGGTGCGATTGCCCGGTACCCTGTTTCAGCAACAGCAACCATCTGGTGGTGCCATTTATACCATGTCTCAGGAAAACCATGAAGGAATACCACTGTACTTCATCTAAATTACCAAAAAAAAAATGTGATAATTAATATGAAGTATAGTTAGTTTATCATGAAAATCGTAAAGAAACAAATTTTTTTTTTTTTGAGAAAGGTAAAGAAACAAAATTAAATCCAATAAGAACTAAAATAAGATCCGACCTTTGCCAATTTGTGCTATATGGAGGTTGAGGTTATTGATTAACAGGTAACTGTGCTCAATCTCCATCTTTGTGCTCATATTTCGGTGAGAGAGGTCGGAGGCGAGAAACGCAACAAAGAATGAGGTGTCTACAAAATGAAGCTCGGAAGAGGGACGAAGGCTTACACGCGGGCCCTTTTGAGGCCTGGAGCGAAGAGGGGAAGCGGCACAGGGATGGATCGTGCGGGTGAGATTCGCACAGGGAGATCGCGCTCAACCGTGATGGTCGGGGCGCGGCGCGAGAAACACATAAGGGAGACAGACGATGGAAGAAGGCAAAGCAGCAGGGAGAGAGATTGAATGAAGCGTTACAGAGAGGAGTCAGTGGCATCGGAAAGGATAAAAGAGAAGGAGCCTGCGTGGGGAAGGAGAAAAGAAAAGAATAATGCATTCTCTGCGTCGGGAAATAGAAAAAGCGCACACAGACAGAGAAAAAAAATAAAAAAAATGTGATAAATATTAATGCTGAGAGTATGTTTTGTATTGAAACGGGTAAATTTATAGTTAATTTTAGACTTCTACACATAAGACTACATGAAAATAGTAAATATAAAATCAAACAGTGATTAATGATTGAGATTGATTGAATGTGAGATTCAGATTTTCTCTAGACAGATAGCCTCCTCGTCCCTCTAAAATCCAAGGTGGTTTTATAGGGAGTAAAGATAATCGAGTGGAAATTTTCAGAAATTTATATTTTTAGAAATATATTAATATTTTGTCGGAAAGGAGAAAAGTGAAATTTATTTCGATGCACTAACAAATGGAATTATCAATTCAATTCTTTTAAGTATTTCTAAGAAACCAAATTATATATTGATTTCTCAGAACTCATATGCAGATCTCAATATTTAGTAAAAAAAATCGAGTTTTTATCTGTAACATTTAAAAAAGAAAATTAGCCTCCATTTCTCAAATTCTCAAAACTTGCAAAAAACATACTAGGTCTGCCTAGAAACTCATTGCATGTGATTATGATGTATAAAATAAAAGACTTTTTTTTTTTTGTGAAAAACCATAATTCATTCATTAACCTCTGGGTTTATATAGAGCTTTACAATATTACAATAGTCCACAAACTTTTCCTAATGCCTATTTTACTAATAGATCCCTAAAACTAATATAAATCTCAATACTCCTCTCAAGATGGACGGAATATATCCACCAAGCCCATCTTACTACATAATCTAGATAGATCAAATGAACTAAGTCCCTTGGTGAGGCAGTCTGCCACTTGATCCCCGGTTGGAACATGACTTAGCTTCAGTAGTCCACTATTCAGTTTCTCATTGATGAAGAACCTATCGATCTCAACGTGTTTGGTTCTGTCGTGCTGCATCGGGTTGGCAATGCTGATTGCTGACCTGTTATCGCACCATAACTTCATTTGAGTTCTTGATCCATCTTTAGCTCCACCAACAGAGCTCTAAGCCACAACAACTCGTCAACTCCTAAGGCCATGGCTCTGTATTTTGCCTCTGCTGTCGACCTCGCTACCATCGACTGCTTCTTACTATTCCAAGAGACCAAGTTCCCCCTACAAACATGCAATATCCTGAGGTGGACCTTCTATCATCGGCACAACTAGCCCAGTCAGTTCTGCTTCTATCATCGGACCTTCTTTCATTGATGTCGACCTCACTACCACCGACTGCTTCTTAATAAAAATATAAGTCTGACACAAGAAATGGGTTGTTCAGATTCATTCAGTTCTGCTAATGAGTGACTTCTGAAGTTCTGCTCACGAGTGGTATGTCGGTTAAGTATGCGTGTCAGTTTTATTATTTTCAAAAAATAATAAATATTATTTTTTATTTTTAATGTTTATATCAACATGCTACAAATAAAAAAGTTCGACTAATAATTATTAGAGGCTGGTTTTTTTTACAATCTGATTGGAACAAACTAATTATGGAGTTCAATTAATTTCCATTTAATGAAATTCAATAAAACTGGTTTCCGATTGAATTTTGTTGATCAAAATTAGAAAGAATTGAATTAATTTCTAATTTTTTATTGGAAAGTCTACATAATAGAAATAGAAGGGATTCAAGGGAATGATTTCACTTTAAATGAAAATGGCACATTTGTTAAAAGTTAGAGGTCAAGTCCCCCAACTATTTAATATTATTCTGGTTTCAATCATACAACTGTCACATAAAAACATTGTCTTTGTCACTAGATCAAAAACTGATTTTTAAATGACACATTTGTTATTGTTCTTGCTAAATTGTTTTTTTTTTTTGTGTAGAAATAATATTTATGCTTAGTTTTTTTTAGGAAAATATTTATGCTTAGTTAAAATCTGTGTACTGGTCAATGCAGTGCTAGAACTGGGATTTGATATTTCTCTAGAATCCATAGAATCCATTGGATTGGCAAATGAAGTCCAAAGAGTTTAGCTGTATATGCCTATTAGTTGTCAAGGAGCAATTGTATAAGTAATCATCTTTCTTGTACTATGGTAACTGCCAATGCCAATTTAATGCAGAATGTGACTATTGCCTTGACGTAATACAATTTTGATTAGTTTCTTCATTCTGCAATTGGCAAACGACAAAAAACATTATGCATGATATATACCAACATATGCATGTGTGGTAAAGTACTCCTAATTAAATCAGGCCTGATAATGGCAATGGGGCACAACCTAATAAGGAACCAGGATGGTCACAATGGTAGAGCAGAACCACAGATAATTAATACTCAATTACTAATACCTACAACACAACAAAATTTGAGAATAAGTAATGAGCAACATATCACGACCACATTGACATAGTCAGATCGTTACACAGCTGACTCTTGAGTAAATCAATGTCAATGTCAAACTGAAATATATAAAAAATGATGCTATCAAAATATGATTTCTGCATAGTTAGAGAACTTTTGCTCTACTGATTGTGCGGATCGGTGAAGCTATTTTTTGTCAAATGTACTAATAAACTTCACAAATTTCTGTGAAATAGGAAGCAAACGTGTCTCTCTCTCCACCGATTTCTTACTTCGGTGGAACTATTTTTTATAAAATCCAACTGCTCTATGTATTTGTTCCGTTAAAATCATTAAACTTAGTTATATTTTAAAAAAAAAATCATCAATCGGTACAGTGTGCTTGAGAGGGTGACGTGGCGCTTTTTACTTTTTCTTCGCCACTTACTGGTACAGACTACAGAATAACTGAGCTACAGACCGGAGCACCTTGAACAGTCTTTACGCACAGTATATCAATTATAATATTCGATCCAAATCAATCATAAAGTGGAGCCGAAGATCTTGTCTGTTATCAAACTTCTTTAGAACCCACTTTGGTAACACACACTATCTTTTTTTTTTTTTTTTTCCTCCCTCGCGGAAAGCAAGTACCGCGTATTTTACAAGACTATCTAATTGCACAGTGCATATTACTATGTTAGAGATAAGTAGTTATTTTATTTATCGAAAGTTGAAATCAATTTGATCTGGTTGACCGATTTAAAGGGATGAGACATGCATGCATCGTGATATTTTATTACATTTGAATAAATTGTTAATTAAACAACGCGTCCCGCATATATAGGTATTGAATAGATACGGTGAATCGGATTAAAATCTCAGAATACATAAGAGATGCACGGAATTGTAAAAGATTTTACAACAAGGAAATAGTCGGTGAAGATTATGATTTGTTCCGCGCGTCTCACGTTATGAAACTATTTCATCTTTTTAATGATATCCGGTTTTTTAAACGAACTAAATGAACACACTCCCCAAAAAAGCTTTTTTTTTTTTTTTTGGAATAATTGGCAGTAGCTGCCAAAATATATTAATTGAGTAAAAATTACAACAAAGCACTCCATGCTATACTGATTACCAGTAAAAGCCTACCTCCGATATTCCCCTATCAAAAAAACATCAATTTGACCCATACCTCGTCACCCTACCAGAAAAAATATCTAGTACCAGTGACCAGTACCGACCGCTAAAACCTCAACAAAAACTGACCCAAAAAAAAAGCTTTTCATTGCATTTGAAAAAAAAAAAATTGAAATCTGACTATAAATTGCTCCGCTTCAGCAAATTTGTCTCTATTAATTTCAGAAACTCTTTGCTTGGCTCTAATTATCGTATTATTTGGTATCGGATTTAAATGAGACATACGGGATCAATTTATCTCTATTTATTTTTTAAATTCCTGTGCTTAGACATGAGTTTTATTATATAGTTTTAAGTAAAATACTGTGGGTACTATAAAATTAACCTCCATATTTTTGTGTGAAAATTTTATGTGTTTGACCCCCAATGTATGTTATTTCGTGTATGTCTTCTACGCAGCTAACAACTATCTTATTCTATGTGTTAACACTTGCGTGGTGCCACTCTTTTCGAACGAGCAAAATACCAAACGGAAAAGGCTCATTAGGAGGTCACTCGGGAATTCTAGCAACGTACCAGACAAGAGGAGTTCCTGGTAATTTTTTTTTTCAGAATCCATGTTAATTATGTTTATTTATTT
This sequence comes from Carex parvula, assembly GCA_025461045.1. Lineage (NCBI taxonomy): Eukaryota > Viridiplantae > Streptophyta > Magnoliopsida > Poales > Cyperaceae > Carex > Carex parvula. The sequence goes on along the minus strand of JAJGRW010000112.1, from coordinate 62,181 downwards.
TTTTCTAAAAGATGGTAGCTAAAAAAATTCGGGTCTATTACAGATTGTGATGGTTTTACTTCTTACGGGGAAACATGTGTTCAGTTTTTACAAAATATATCTACAGAGAAATAAATACCATAATTTACAGAAGTATTTATTTAAAAAATAATGAAAATTTGTCATACTTGTTAATTCTGTCCCAAGAAAATTGGTAACTCGACCAATTAACAATGACAAAAATGATGTTTGGTTCATGGATGAGATCATGATTCATGAGAAGCACAAGCTTATAAGAAACTAAATTTTTTACTTGTTTTTAATCTGTTTCTATGTAGCACATATAAACGTTATTATGTCCGGCATGAGTCAATAATACCAACTCATCAAATATCAACATGTCATTTTTTAGATAATGAAATCAATTCAATTTCTATCAAACACGAGTAAACAATACAAACAACTTGATAAGTGTTGTTGCTCCGTAACTCGATGCGTTCTTCAGAATTCAAATTTCATGTCATAATAAACTTGACTTCTATTGGAAATTTTTTTTTTTTATCAAACAAGAGAAAAAAGCACACCACTCCTACGGCATAGCCATCAGAGGAGTACACCTCCCATTTTATTAAAATATAATTAAACAAGTTATTACAATTTGCACCTAATACATCCGCACAATACAAATTATTTAAAAATGAGAGATAAAATTAAAATATCTAAAAATAATGCCACTTGAAAGTGCATTTTTTGCTAATAGAACAGCACAACCATTTCCACACTGGGGCGGTCATGGTATTTTTTCGAAAATTTTGTGTTTTTTTTTTCATTTTTTTAGGGTATTTTAAAAAAATCGGCTTTATGCTCATTCAAGAAAGAGATAATTGAAATTCGTGCATTTGGAACTGCAAAAGGAATTAAAGAAGAAAGAACTAAAACTGGTGTTAAGTATTAACAAATTGGGCCTAACACTAACAGGCCTTTAAAATGTATGGGCTAACTGTGTCAGTTTTTCTTATAAAGGTCCAGAAATGGAGGTTAATTCCAACCTCAAAAGATTTCTAGGATAAGATCTGAATTATAGTGTAAATGGGTTTTAGTCTTTTCTATTTCTGAATCCGTTGGGGGGTGTTGCTCTAAAATCTCAACCCTAGTAAAAATTATTTAAAAAAAAAAAGAGAGATAAGAAATAGTAAATGTGTTAGACCTTTTTTTTGGATTGTTTAGATTTGTTGGATGTCGTGCCTCAAGAGATCGGTTTTCGGATATGTTCTTCTAACGACACGGCATGTGCAAGAAGCAACGGATCTTAGTGTAAGACAAAACATACTTAGCCACCTTCACCAGTTTAAATTTTTTATTTATGTATATTCAAATTTAATTGATTTTTTTTTAAATTTTATATAAGAGGTTCATCTTTATAAAATATCAAATGAATGCTTGTAATCTAGTAATTAAAGTTATTTATTGTAATTGTAGGAAATTTGAGTACAATTCTTACCTACCAGATTTCTTTTTTACAATTTATGTTTAAGCCTCTCTAGTAGTGTTCGGCTGTACAAGCTTAGGCCTCCTTAGGTTTCGTTAGAGCTCCTTAAGGACTAAGGAGGTTTAAGCTTGCCAAACACTTACTCCTTTGTAAGGCTTAAAACCACTTTCTTAAGCCTCCTTTTGCCCACAATTTTAAACTTGCCCATGTTTAAGGAGCCATTCTACATGGTTTAAGCATTTTGTCAAGCTTAAAGCTTTCTTAAGAAAGTTACTTTTCAACTTTATTGCCGAACGGGTGTCCCTTAGTGCAGCTTAAAATTTAAGCTTGATGGGGCTGCCGAACACTACCTCTATTATTTCTTTCCAGTTCCGTCCTCGTGTGTGTCTTGCCCGGTCTCATGTCTGGCATGCCTTGTTCGGATATCAAATGTTTTTATAAATTCACTAATGAACACATATGTACTTATATACATAAAACTGCACGTTACTTTAAATATATATAAGTACTTTATTGAAATAAATTAGTGAACAAACCCTTAAATGCCATCTTTAATTAATATTTAAACTACTTACAAAATATATAAAAATATATAGTCGGCCAGGGCAGAATGTGAGGCCTTATCCAAAGTTCGTGCTCGACCCAAACTCATGCCTTGGGCTGGGGTGGACAAGCAGGGGCGGATCCACACACAGCCAGTGGGGGGCAGCTATCCATCTCTGGATTTTGAAATTCAGTGGAAAAATACGGATTCGGTACCACTTTGCCCCTCTCAGGAACTGGAAATCCCGTCAGACCAGTCCAAAAGCACTGTTAATGAGAAACTTTGTTGTTTTTATAGAAATTTTATAGAAATTTATGGATCCGGACCAACTTTGTTATTTTTTAATATGTAAAATGATTTTATTTTGTTGTTTTTTATTATGTAAGACTATATTATTTTTATTGTTTCTTATTATGTTGATAGTTTTTTATCTGGTTTCCGATTAGTTAATGAGTTTGAACCCAATAAGTTATTTTAATCTGATTCTTGTCCTTTCCTGACAGAAATCATGCGTCCACCCCTGTGGACAAGGACTATATAAGTACATACTGGATAAAAACCTGCTATCATGCACGACTCAGTCCGGACCACAGCACCCCTCAGGTTGGATGGATAAGGGCTAGTCGGCATGATAGCATATTTATATGCCATTTCTAACTTCACAGCCGAACTATCTGTTATCATGTCTGTTGATGGATCGAATTTCTGTGATATGATTCAAGTATAATTCAATGAGAATAATTAAGATTTTACAAAATAAATTCGTATTTGGATTTGATTTTGTATCTAATGAGAATTTGAGAATTCAAATAAAGATTCATATTCATTGATATTGAATATTTAGTTAAAATCTGCAAAATAATATAAATATTTACATAATACCAACGAATTGGGATGGCTTAAGGTGCTTTATAAAACACATGTCATTTGGTGCTTTACGCCCTTTCATACTGTTATTAAGGTCCAATCAGCCTATCCGAACCGCCTAACATGATCTCCATATTGAAATGTGCTTGAAGATCAAATTTTACATTTTTTGAGAGTTTTTTTACTATCTTCTTTTAGAATTTTTTAAAAATGTTGTTTTTTAATGCTTCAGAATTTTCTGAAAAATAGTGATTTTTAAAAAATTTAAACAAATAGTAAAAACTCCAAAAAAAAAATGTAAATTTTGGTCTCCAAGTACATTTCAATATGGAGATCATGTTGAGTGGTTCGGATCAACCGTTCGAAATTTGAAAACGGAAATAAGAGCGCAAAGCACAAAAGGGTCACCTTAGTCCATGCCCCAACGACTTTAACTATTTTATATTAGATGAGCAATAATTTTAACTTTTAAGTGATAGATGTAGCTTCAAAATAAATTAACCATATTTGAAATATTAGAATTTCAGTATTTACCAAAAAAAATTAAGAATTTCAAATTCGAATCGTACGAGACAAAAGAATTCAATAAACATGAAAAATTCTTTTTTGAAATTTATATGCAAATTCAATAAATTTTTCGATATATTTTTAAAATTTCTAAACAAATTTCAATAATTTTTTTTTGAAATTAATGTCAACTACACTCTATAGTCCAGACAAAGAGATCAGCAGCAAATTAGTTTATTACAATAATTAACTAATTAGCTGTCGCATCCCGCAGTTGATTGAGATTTGATAGTTCTTGAATTTGGGATTCCATTTTTAAGAAAAGATATCTTTCCGACTTCTGTCGGCACCAAAACTGACATGGCACTATCCTAGTGCTCTACTTCTTTAAATACCTGTTAGGCTGTTAGGCTGGGATTTTTTTTATAAATCATAAATAGAAAAAAAAAAAAGTAACAAATCAACTTGATGATTTAGTTTTTACAAAAATTATAAGTACTGAGATGGTAATTTGGTCCGGAATATTTTTTTTTGTGTGCCGAAATGTTATCTCGGTCCCATGATATTTTCAATTTTTCTTTCCAAACTGTATAACTTGTTGGTGTAATTACTTTTTTTTAACTGTACCGAATGGGGACTCGGCCCAACCATTTTTCACAATTTCACTTAGATTTCGGCCATTTCGGTACAATTTTCGAACTTATTGAGTGAAAACACTGAAATTTGCTTTTTTCCCTTGTGCCGAATTGAGATTTCGGCCCAACATATAAAATATAATTCCACTTCTGTGCCGAATTTCCAATTCAACACAGAGGGTTTTATTTTTTTTTTGTTAAAAATAAAATTATAAGCTATTTTAAACCGATTCCTGCCCCTTCTTGATAGAAATTCTGCGTCCACCCCTGTGGACAAGGACTATATAAGTACATATTGGATGAATCTGAGACATAAAAACTTACTATCATGCACGACTCAGTCCGACCCATAGCACCCCTCAGGTTGGGTGGATAAGGGCTAGTCGGCATGATAGCATATTTTTAGAATTCAGATCGAGTGAAGTAACTCAATTTTTGAGTTTTCGATCGAGACCGTCTGATTCGATTCCGCGACAATCCATTTCGAAGTGGAGCGCACACATTCCAAGCGACGGATTCGTATCCCGAGATAGTCCCGAATGACGGATTCAAATCGGACGGTTCCGATCCAAAACCCAAAAATTGAGTTACTTTAATGAATCCGAACCCATATTTTTATGCCATCTTGACAGCCGAACTATTTGTGACCATGTCTATTGATGGATCGAATTCTGTGATATGATTCAAGTATAATTCAAATGAGAATAATTAAGATTTTACAAAATTCGTATTTGGATTTGATTATGTATCTAATAAGAATTTGAGAATTCAAATAAAGATTCATATTCATTGATATTGAATATTTAGTTAAAATCTGCAAAATAATATAAATATTTACATAATACCAACGAATTGGGATAGCTTAAGGTACTTTATAAAACGCATGTCATTTGGTGCTTTATGCCCTTTCGTATTGTTATCAAGGTCCAAACGGCCTATCCGAACCGCCCAACATGATATCCATATTGAAATGTGCTTGGAGACCAAATTTTATATTTTTAAGAATTTGTTTTACTATCTTCTTTTAGAATTTTTCTAAATTGTGATTTTTTAATGCTTCAGAATTTTCTAAAAAATAGTGATTTTTAAAAAATTTAAACAAATAGTAAAAACTCCAAAAAAATTGTAAATTTTGGTCTCCAAGTACATTTCTATATGAAGATCATGTTGAACGGTTCGGATCAACCATTTGAAATTTGAAAACGGAGCGTAAAGCACAAAAAGATCACCTTAGTCCATGCCCCAACGAATTTAACTATTTTATATTAAATGAGCAATAATTTTAACTTTTAAGTGATAGATGCAGCTTCAAAATAAATTAACCATATTTGAAATATTAGAATTTCAGTATTTACCAAAAAATATTAAGAATTCCAAATTCGAATCGTACGAGACATAAGAATTCAACAAACATGAAAAATTCTTTTTTGAAATTTATATGCAAATTCAATAAATTTTTTGATATATTTTTAAAATTTCTATACAAATTTCAATAATTTTTTTTTAAAATTAATGTCAACTACACTCTATAGTCCAGACAAAGAGACCAACAGCAAATTAGTTTATTACAATAATTAACTAATTAGCTGTCGCATCCCACAGTTGATTGAGATTGATAGTTCTTGAATTTGGGATTCCATTTCTAAGAAAAGATATCTTTCCGACTTCTGTCGGCACCAAAACTGACATGGCACTATCCCAGTGCTCTACTTCTTTAAATACCTGTTAGGATGGGATTTTTTTTTTATAAACCATAAATCGAAAAAGAAAAATATCAAATCAACTTGATGGTTTTAGTTTTTATAAAAACTATAAGTACCGAGATGGTAATTCGGCCCGGACCTTTTTTCGGTGTGCCGAAATGTTATCTCAATCTCATGATATTTTCAATTTTTCTTTCTAAACCGTGTAACATGTTGGTGTAATTACTTTCTTTTACTGTGCCGAGATGGAGACTCGGCCCAATCTTTTTTTCACAATTTTCACTCACTGTGCCCAATTGGCAATTCGGCACAAAAGTTTTTTTTTATTTCTTTTTTTAATTTTGGCCATTTCGGTACAATTTTTGAAATTATTGAGTGAAAATGCTGAAATTTTGTTTTTTTTCCCCTTGTGCCGAATTGAGTTCTCGGCCCAACATATAAAATATGATTTCCACTTATATGCCGAATTCCCAATTCGGCACTGAGGGTTTTATTTTTTATTTTTGTTAAAAATAAAATTATAAGTTATTTTAATCCGATTCATGTTCCTTCTTGACAAAAATTATGCGTCCACCCCTGTGGACAAGGACTATATAAGTACATATTGAAATGAAACCATCAAATTAGTTTGTTAATTTTCTTTTTTCTATTTGTAGTTTATTAAAAAAATCCGTTAGGCTGTTAGCTGTTTGGTTGAATTAACAAGACATGCTGATATCCTCACAATAATATTTTTTATACTGATCCATCACAGTTTTGTAATCATAATTTTTTTTTGAACGATTAGGGTTTAGGGTTTAGGGTTTTGAAAATTCTTCCATAATAATCATCTTTTTTGTACATAGATACCTATTTTTTGATCAAATTCTTCTTCGTTAAAAAGAAGAAAAAGATGTCTTGATGAATGAAACTTAATCCTATATTGTATTGATCAAATAGAATTTGTCAATAGGAAAAAAGAACTGAAAAAATAAATGATAACAAAATAGTAAGAAATATCGATACGGAAAATTCTATGTTTCTTTCTAAAAACGGAAGATTCTTTTCTAATATTAAGAATTTTCTTTTTTAAATTTGTCGAATTCATAAAAAACAGAATAAAATCGCGAGAATTTATGATAGAATTCTCTTTCTTCGCTCTAACCATCCAAATTTCCGAGTGAGTATTCCATCAGGTACCATATGTACCTGAAAAAATACAGCCGAGCAATTATTTTCGGACCTGTCTTAGATATTCAATCGACCCCACCCGCTTCTGAATACAACCTCTTGAATCAGAGTCCATAACAAATCATCCACCAAGCAGCCAAAAGTAAAACAAGTTCAGTGACGATTTCATCAAATACAATAGTTTTCAGTTTTTTGTTATAAGATTTTAAGTGGAGGATTGAATTATAATTAAGAAGAAATGTTAGGTCCCTATCCGATCTATTATTTATCTATGGGTCAATCTTATACGGGTCGAGATCGGAAATTAATAAATGTGTACAACAGTACAAGAATTCCAAAGCTATATTGGGAAGAAAAAAAAAAACCATCTCACATGTAAAAATAATTACAAAATGTTATTACTGCAAGTGCAATTTCAATTAACGTGAAACAATACTAATTTAACATTTTTTTAAAACCTGTACTATCCCCAGTGGTCCCCACGATAATCCATCCCCACATGAAAATTAGTAAAAGAGATGAACAAAGCGAGAAGAGAAAGAAGCTCTCTGCTTTATGTCGTCAATTTTTGTTTTTCCATGCGTTTTAGCTTATTTAATTTGCTAGTAATTGTCTTTCAGCTTACAAAAATAAAACAAATTATATAGAATTGAATTCTCTAACCAACAAACAGAAAGAATTCAAGCTGGGCAAGATCGTAGAATCTGGAAGACAAAATATTTTTAAATTTCTTAACCAATTAACCATCCATTTTTCATATCCATACCAACCAACAAACAAAAAAAGTTCAAGCCCAAAACCCCACCCAAATTAACATTCATCTAATATCTTCCCCATCTAGAACACTAATTTGGTACCTCAATTATATCATTAAGCCTCCACAAATCAAGCAAATCTACCCCCTCTTCTTCCCCAATTTCCCGAAAATGCCCCTCGACAAACGGGTACCAACCCGACAGCTCCTCCTGTTCTACAGCCCATGGCCAGACCCCAGTCAACTCATCCCACACTGCATAAATAGGATCCTCTGTGTACTTTTCGGGAGACCCGATACATATCGAGTCGACAACAGCATCAGCCAGCACCGTGGTCGTCGGGTTATTATCCTCCGTCATGGTCTTAGGTGCATTGTTATGGGGACGCTTAGGAGACTTGTAACGGCGCTGAGACTTGGCTGGGGTTTCTTCTTGGAGTTTTTGTTGGAGCTTTTGTTGTTGCATTGTCTCCCCTCTGTTGCGCTTCATCATTTATTCTTACTTTTCTTTTTTTCCTTTGGATTTTATGCTTTCTTGCTTTGAAACAAGTATCCAAAACTCTTCTTTTAAGAAGTAGAACTGAAGGTATTGAACTGGAACAGAGGAAACCGGGACCGGGAGTTAAAGGCGGGATTGTTTGTTGGGAATTTGGGATTATATAGGCAAGGGGAGGAGAGAGAAAACTAGGGTTTGTATTTTTTTGTTACAATAAATGTTTCTGTTGTTTTAATGAAGAGGAGGGTTCAAATGCCTCAATTTTTTGTGCCTCCACCATGCCTCCATTTTTAAAAACTTTAATAATCCAAAATTTAAACTTAAAAGTCAAAATAAAACCGTTGGATATGATCTACATCATTTTATCTATGTGCTCACAAAAAATTATCACATTTTGATTTTAATTTTATGTGAATCAATAAGTTGAAAAATCAACGTATAGAAATTATCCACATTAGTACGTATTTAACAAGCTCTTGATGAAAATCAAACAAAATTGAAATGTCATAATTTTTTACACACACATAGATAAAACGATGTAGATCATATCCAACGGTTTTATTTTGACTTTTAAGTTTTAGATTTGAGTTATTAAGTTTTAAAAAATGGAGGCATGATGGAGGCATAAAAAATGGAGGCATTTGAACCCTCCTCTTTAATGAAAAGAGTTTTTGTTAGTTTCGGTTGTTGACTTGTTGTAAGGCCGAAATTTTTATTAATATCCAAAAAAAATATTAAATTTCAAAATCTACATCATGTTTGTCAAGATTTCGAAAAATATCCAAACTGCAAATTTATTTTTCAATTTTAGGTCGAATTACCGCAAATTTATTTCCAGTTTTGGAATTTCAGAACTGGGAAATAATTTCCGGTTTTGAGTTTTTTTAAACAAAAATATTATAATTTATTTATTTTTTGTATTGATATATTAGAAATATATTATATATTTCTTTAAAAATAGATGAAATACTATATAATTTGATTTATTAGAAAGACTACGACAAAAAATCCGGATCAACATTTTTCAGGCCGGATTTTTTTGCGGCTGTAAGAAAAATTAAAATATTTCTTTGTGTGTTATTGAAAAAAATAAAAATATTTTGAATCTGAGTTATTCATCCCGGTTCAAAAGTCACTTCTAGGTAAATATAGAAAATATTGTGATCCTTCTACTTTTTGAAAAAACAAGAACTTTAAGTTATTTAAGTATCTTTGTGTCAAAGATTTTCTTAATTTTTTCAGAAATAGAAAGATCATATTATTTTTTGTATTTACCTTGAAATGACTTTTGAACCGGGATTAATAACTCAGATTCAAAATATTTTTATTTTTTTTCCAATAACACGCAAAGAAATATTTTAATTTTTCTTACAGCCGTGAAAAATTTGGCTTGAAAAATGTTGATCCGGGTTATTTCTGTTAGTGTAATAATCTAGAAGTCAATAATACGATAATTTAATTATATAAAGCTTTGTTCATGAATTGAATGATTAATAATATTATCATTTTGTTCTTTGAGTTTTATCGAATTATGGATCATTTCGGCATTCGGATTCGAAATGAGTAGAACTTCATAATATAGATGATAAATACTCTTAATAGTCACTAACCGAGGTAATTAGCAAATAACACTAATTAACCAATTAAAGGTTAGTATGTGGATTAAATGATAGTTAAAGTTTTACTGACCATAGACAAGGAGTTGTCAATTTAATCACATAGATACATGTTAGAGAACATGGTATTTGACAGACCCCGAATGAAACATTATACAGAATTGTGTTCGTGTCATTAATGCTTTCATTCAGTGTTAATTCTAAAGTATGAGGTATTCATCTTTCCTAACTAAGAGATGTGTATGTGTGATTGTTACCTAACGCTATCTGTAAAAAGTAGCTATAACGGTAGCTCTTCGGTATACATAACTTAGCTGAGGTAGTGATGGTCTACCAAAAGTACTATTGTCCCTCGTATTTATTATACGAGTTATAGTGTCACTGGGCCCCTTGATAGAGTAAGAATATCTGCTAGCAGTATGAATACAAGAGTAATCATATTTGATAATCTGCTCAAGATCAAGAAAAGATTAATTTACAAGGATGACACAAACCTACCTTGAAATTAATCTGACAGTTATGAGACAAAAGAATTAAACACGAGTAAAATAGTTTACTGGATCGTGATATTGTACTGTACAGCATCATCTGTGTAATTGGATGGTCATGATGCGTTTTGCCAGATGCCTCTCATGATTATAGAAGTTAAAACGGTTTTAATTCTATTTACCAACATAACACAGATCCTATCGGGTCACACCTATAGGAGTTAATCGGAGAATCTTATTGATTGATTATAAATTGATTATGATCAATAATAAGATGGTTTATAATGAATTATACTTGATATAATTATATTATAAATGTCATGTAAAAATGACAAGCAAAACATTAGTTAATTTATAAACGTGTATGACACGTTGTATAAAAGTTAACCGGTTAATTTATAAACATGTAGGACACGTTGTATAAATTACCGAAATCAACAACCGCAAGAAATATAATTATTCAGAATAATTATACGGATATTAATTGTGTTTGGGGCGAGGGCATTCTGGTCTTTTCAGATTTGTCATTATCCGCATGACACGTCACCGATCCTATCCGCAACAAGCACCTCGCTGCAAGCAGCTGCCTGCAAGCACCTCGCTGCAAGCAGCTGTCTGCAAGCACCTCGCTGCAAGCAGCTGCCTGCAAGCACCTCCCTAACCCTATAAATAGAGGGGTAGGGGTAAGAGAATTCATAAGTTGAAAAAGTTCAAAAAGTCTGAGTTCGATTCGAATTGGTTCGGTTATCGTTCTCTTTCTCGTTTTCTCTCCCAAATAGTGTTGCGGTTTAAACGAAAGTTATACGTAACAGTTACGTATTATCTTTCGAGTTGTTGAATAGTGTTTGCGGGATTTTGGTGAATAGTGTTTTCTCGAAAGTCGCGATATTTCTGTTTTGCCTTTTAGTAAAATCAGAATAACTGTGGGTGGGGAATTCTGCTATTTCGTCTTTTTCTCGTGAATAGTGTTTTTGCGTAATACCGTGGTTTACAGTATTTCTGGCAAAAGAAATAAACCGCTCTCTGGTTAGTCCTGGTGGATAACCTATAGAGGCACCATATGTTTGGTGCTCCGAGAGAAGTCATTGCTCGAAAGAAGACATTGCTCAGATCCGGTCTTCTCGCTCGGTCTGCATTCCAATTGTAATTTGGAAACAAGGTATAAATGTTATTTATATTTATTTAAATGTTAAATAAATATTATTTTAGAAATCAATCGGGGAGTAGATTATGTCAAGAGAAAGACTGAAAAGGAACTTTCGTTTGGCTTTCCGATGTAACTCTTTTAATCCTAGAGTTAAGTTAAAAGTAAAATTTTTTGTTTTACGAACTTTCCGCATACTTAACCTAATCAAAGGGTACAGCGATTACCCAACAATTTCCAGTCTTTATAATAAATCAAATTATATAGTATTCCATCTATTTTCAAAGAAATATATAATATATTTCTAATATTTTAATAAAAATAAATAAATTATAACATTTTTTGTTTTAAAAAAAAATTCAAAACCGCAAATTTATTTCCCGGTTCTGAAATTTCTAAACCAAAACCGCAAATTCTTTTTGCAGTTTTGGAATTCCAAAATCGGAAAATAAATATGTGGTTCAAGCAGTTTTCGAAATCTTGTCAAACAGATGCAGATTTGAAATTAAATAAATATATTTGATATTAATAAAAATTTCGGGTTGTTAGGTATTAATGGTCACCAAAGGCTGGCTTCTTCTTAATTATTTGTAGCAAACCACCTGAAGCGGTGAAGCCTCTCAACGCCAATATCTTATTCACCGATTTGTTATATAATTTCATGGATTGTTTTTTTAAAGAAAACAATTGGGACCGGTAGGTTACAATTTCATGGTTTGGTTAACAGTACTAGTTAAGTAGAAATATCCGCTTTTGGAGTATACGGCAGAATTCTTCTAAAATTTCTCCTTTGAAGGATTTGAGAAGGTTGAGCTCATCTAATAAGTTTGAAAAAGTTAAATACCTCTTCAGAAAATACGTACGAATCAAACTTAGAATCAATAACTGAAATAAGTATTGAACTAAAAAAATAACTGAAAAAGTACATTTTCAATAAGGCAGTAAAAAAATAATATAATACACATTTATCCTCAATGAAAAATGACAATTGGGTCAAATAATTAGTACATTGTTTGAGAAATGAAATCTGCTACTTTTTCTCATCCAACAGTTATTCTTCGTCGAAATTCACATATGAAAAAATTTGAACGGTCAGATCTTCCAAAAGAAAAGCAACAGATTCTCTTCCCATTGTTTGAGTAGTGAAGAATTAAGAAAAGGTAAATTATGAATTAAAATTTGCCAAATAGTATGCATACATATATGATCATATCAAGAGTCTTATTTGATGCACTATTTCTTTAATTATAACCGAATAACTACATCTTCAACAATATCATTTATTTTTTTTGTAAAAGAGGATAAGACACCTATTGACATGATCTCAAACAAGGATACACCAGAAATAAAAATATCTTTTATTTATTTTTGCATAACTTTTAAATTCGGATTGTTTTGCAAGAGGAAAAAAATTGTATTCATTTTTTCTGTTATAAATGTTTTTTTTTTTTTTGAAGGTCAGCAAAGCTGACGATTCGATTGACTAAACAAAAAGTTATGTACAAATATAAATGTTTTCTTTTTTAAAGCTTTACATGTAAAAAAATAATAGAAACTCGAACTCTCAATTTTTAAGTAACTGATCTTAGAACTTTTTTCTAACAAACTGAGTTACCACCTAATTTCTTTATGTCATAAATGTTATTATTAGATGAAACAAGACTTTTGGGTAACCTTCTTACACTACTACAAAAACTGGTTTTGTACACTGCACATTGTACACGGATTTGGCAATTATATTAAAAACAGTGTACCAAATATGAGTTCAAAAGATCTGAACGATTTCTACACGGATAATTAGTTAACAATCAGTGTCGAATTATTAGAGAGAGCTACACGGTTTATTAGAAACCACAAATCCGTGTGTAAATAAGTGTGTGTGCAAATAATTGAGAGAGCTACACGGACTTTTAATACAAAGCCGTGTAGGAACATTACACACGGTTTTTTGATATAAAGCCGTGTATAAATCTTATAATTGTACACGGATTTATAACTAAAAAGCCGTGTAGAAATAGGTGGAGAGCTACACGGATATATAACTAAATAGCCGTGTATAATAGTGTAAGGTTTTATTATCTTCCCTTCCAGAGCGCCGTTTTGATCAAGTTTTTAGTTCATACATCTCGAACTGAGCTTTTTATTTCTGCGAATTGATCGAGGCCAGCAGCTGAGATCTGAGATCTTTGAATTAAGTTTGTATTTTCTCCTCTCCATCTTTCTAAGGTTAGTAATATGTATTTAAATCATTTTCTTTCTCTAATTTTCTGTTATTTAGGCTTATTTAATTAGGTCATTTCATGCATTCTTGAATTCTTAATTTTAGATGTAATTAATTAGTGTACGTATTGTGGTCCAATAACCGACCTTTAGATGCTTTTAGGTCCATGCCCGTTCAAAATTAATCCAATAGGGATTAATTTTGGATAGTCCCCGTTTTGGGACTGCTCTTTGAATATTATGTCTCATTTAGGATGTGAACACATATTAGCGGGATTTAATTAGTATTTGAGGAAAGTTCGACAGTATTTTCCCTTATTGCTCCTACGAGTATGTGGTTCGTACGCATACTTGGGGAGTTAAGGGGAAATGCTGCCGAATTTTTCTCAAATACTAATTAAATCTCGCTAATATGTGTTCACATATGAGACATAATATTCAAAGAGTGGGTTAGGATTGTAAACCGGCCCTTTGTAAGCCCAAAATTTTGTACACGAAGGAGAATGTTGACCATGCATGATTAATTGATCAAATCATTTTTTTAATTTAATTTACAGATGGATCGAAGCTGGATGTATGAAATGCGACGTGACAGTGAAGAATATTTGGTTCGCGTTGATGAGTTTATAAAATTTGCTGAGAGTTATAGAGTGAATAAAAAAAAAGAAGACATTTTATGTCCTTGTAAAGATTGTAAAAATTTATTAAGATTTTTGGACATCGAAGAAATTAGAGCTCATTTGATTTGTCGGGGATTTAAGAAGAGATATACATGTTGGTTCATGCATGGTGAGAAATTTGGGGAAAGTAGTAGTGCCAAAAAGGATTGTAATCGTGAATTGAATGATGAGAATGTTGGAATTTCTGATAATTTTGAACTTGATTGGAACGAGGATTATGAGAGTGCCGAATATTCTGATATTAACGTCGAACCCGAAAATGACGATGATGAGATGGAGAGGAATTTTGATGAAAATGTAGAACACGAGTTTACTGAAAATTTGGAGGATATGTTACGTGATGTGGAAGATGAAATTAGTGATAAAAATTATGATAAATTTCAAAATTTGTCTAATGAATCTAAGAAGCCGTTGTATCCCGGGTGTACCAAATTTACAAAACTGTCAGCTGTGTTGAAATTATTAAACTTAAAAGCAGACAATGGTTGGAGCGATAAGAGTTTCACGTCCTTATTACAGCTTTTAGGAGAAATGCTCCCAGATAACAACGAGTTACCCGGTACAACATATCAGGCAAAGAAGTTGATATGTCCAATGGGGTTGAAGATCGAAAGAATACATGCATGTCCGAATGACTGTGTATTGTATCGTAACGAGTACGAGGCCATGCATGTCTGTCCTAAATGCGGTGTTTCACGATATAAACGTCGTAAGGACCAGGACACTGATGATTGTAACGAGGACACAAGTGGCCGACCTCCGGCTAAGGTGTTGTGGTATTTGCCGATAATACCGAGATTCAAACGGTTGTTTGCGAATCCCAAAGATGCAAAATTATTGCGCTGGCACGAAGAAGAGCGCAAAAATGACGGTAAACTAAGGCACCCGGCTGATTCTCCTCAATGGAGAAACATTGACAGACATTTCAAAGAATTTGGTTCTGAACCGCGGAACCTTAGGATTGTGGTGAGCTCAGATGGAATGAGTCCGTTTGGAAGTATGAGCAGTCGGCATAGTACTTGGCCAGTTCTTTTATGCATCTACAATCTTCCTCCTTGGTTGTGCATGAAACGCAGATATATAATGATGTCATTACTAATCCAAGGACCCAGACAACCCGGAAATGACATAGATGTATATCTCGCACCATTAATCGAGGACCTCCAAAAATTGTGGCGTGATGGCGTCCCGGTGTGGGATGCGTATATGAAAGAGACCTTTACCTTGCGGGCCATGGTGTTTTGCACCGTAAATGATTTCCCCGCGTACGGGAATTTGTCGGGAATTTGTCGGGTTACACTGTCGTTCAGAGACTTCAAGGACCTCTTCCACCACTCGTCATCCGACAAATGGCTCGATGTTTCACACATCACCATTTTCCTCATGTTAGTGATATTAAAATATTTTCATTATTGTATAGAACTCAAATATATATTCTAATTACAATATGATGAGTTTTCAGGAAGCTAGTCCGAAACTGTGATGAGATGGTTGAAAGAAAGAACTTGTGCGTGTTTCTGGACCCCGAGAAAGTGAGTTCTACGGCAGCGACATATTATCCGGATATGGCTATCGAGTACATGTGTTCTGCGATGCATCGTGCTAAGGCGGAGGAGAAGAAATTCATTCTCATGCCATACCACGAGGGGTTAGTTCTAATCTTAACTTATTTGTTGTTTATATTTTAATTAAAGAATTGTATAAAGGAATTAAAAGTTAAACATAAAAAAATGAAATCACACCATCAATCATAGCAAATACTCGTGTGACTTTATATGCTAAAGTACTATAATTCTTCTCCTCGATCCAACAGCAAACATTGGTGCACGATTCTCATTGTGCCGTACTTAAGTGTGGGCATAATTATTGATTCTTGTAAGCCAGCAGGAAGGACCGCGGCAGCCGCCAAGTGCAAAGTTATCTTGCCTTTTGTGAATAAGTAAGCAATAATAATTCTATAGGTTTGCATTTCTTTCAATCATATTAAATTATAAAATTGCTAATTACATTCACTCACTTTTGTAAGGGCTTTTGTGAAATATATTAAAGAGGGAGGATCAGATAGCACGGGCACGCGCAAGAAAAGCAAGTTGAATTGGAAGTACATGGTGGTGAGCACACTTTATGAGTTAGAAATTTCATATCTTGTTAAAAAAATTATTGTCATTCTAACAAATGCCGCTAAATGTAAATTTCAGAGCCCGCAACAGAAGGAGGGTTGGGAATGCGCTTATTACATGATGATATTCATGTTTGACTTTGTCGAAAGAATACAATTCGAATTTCCAAAAGCGGTATGTACTTCATATGAATTTCCTATATAATAAGCAATTGATATCTACCTTTTCTGAAATACTAACTATTATAAATTATAATTTTGTAGAATGTGACAAAGCAAGATCATTACTCTTGGGATCAGATCGACGATGTGCGGTGCATGTGGGCAAGGTGGTTTGCCATGGAATTTTGTAATCCTCGATATGGATTTGCATAATTTTGTATAATTCGGTGTATATGAATATTGTATAATTTATTGCATATGGATTTCTGGCTAATCTGAAAAATATGAATTTCTTGCTAATATGGATTTATTGCTAATCTGGAAAATATGGATTTCTTGTTATATGAAATCTGGAAAATCTGGAATATATAGTTCTGTAACAAAAATGGCTAGCAAAACTGGAGGCTAGCCGAAAAACAAAAAATACAAAAAAAAAAAAAATGTACTTTCTACACGGACATTTAACTAAAGTCCGTGTAGAAAAAGATAGCTACACGGTCATTTAGTTAAATATCCGTGTAGAAAGAGGAGAGCTACACGGACATTTAACTAAATGTCCGTGTAGAAAGAGTCAAGCTACACGGTTTTTTAGTTAAAAGTCCGTGTACAAAAAGAATCGTACACAGTTTTTTAGGTAATATCCGTGTAGCTCGGTAAATGGAGCGCGACACATTCTGGTCTTTGTACACGGCTGTTTGTGAAGTTATACGTGTAGAATCTTTAAAATTGCACACGGCCAAAAGTCCGTGTGTAGTTATTGAACTAATCGTACACCCTCGATTTAAACACGGTAGGAAATCCGTGTAGCTCTTCCTTTATTGTCCGTGTATAATCTCTTTTTTTGTAGTAGTGTTAATTCAGATTGTTTTTGCATAATCTTTGGATTTAGACACGTAGCTCAATACTTGATCTTTGCTTAATTAATTGTTTTTGCTGAAATTCCTTATTGTGATTGATTTGTCTTTGTGCTTTTAGTTGTATATTTGTCAATTGATTGTGGATTTGCTAAACATTATTTAGGTACTGATCACACTTAGGTTTATGGTAATATATATTTCACCAAATTGAATTTCTTACGCAAGAATCTTAGGTTTTTAGTTGAGGGACCGGGAGGTGAAACTTAGAAACCGAACCCATTTTACTTATGCACCGGCATAATCCATTGGTTAGGCTTAATTTAAAAATTAAATAATCTCCTGCGAGAAGAAACATGAAACAAATAAAATACAAATTAATAATGAGAGCCTAGAGAAGAGATAAGTAGAGAAAAGGGACAGAGAGAAACATGTATCCGCTCTCTTGATTGAAGAAACTAGCTATGTGCCGTTGGATTTGCGCAAGTGCAAAATATAGAAACAACACTAATTAATCTGCTTATTGTTTTTTTTTTTTTAAATAATAGTAAACCAATACAACCAGCCATAAAGAACATTCCTCATGAATCATGACCATATCCTATGAAGAAAACAAAAAAAGGACGTAACATCACATATATCATTATCAGTTCAAAGGGACCCACTGTATAATATCTTAACTGGCCGCCCAACCATGTATCATGTATGTATGATGATTGTGATAGAAAAACAAACCATTTATCATTTGCCGACATGGGACCAGTTACTAGCACCTCTTATTATAGAGTTACAAATAAAATTTAATACAAGGATTGCTGATTCCATGTATATTGACTACTGGCTTATTGCATGGTGAAGGGCTTAAATATATTAGAAAATTGACTTCCACAGCTGTTGCATGATTCAAGAATGCAGATGCTGGTTTAGTTCCAAGTATGTCGATGGCACGTGGTTTCCATTAATTTACTGGAAAAGAGAAGTTCTCTACAGAATATATTTGAGAGTAATAAATTCATATTCTTTCAACGTGTAATAGAGAGAACAAGATAACCTCCCAAATTTTCTTTTACCGTCTTTGCAAAAAAGATAAACCGAATAGTCATATTTTGTGAAAAATTGCACTATATATAGAGAGAACAAGATAACCTCCGAAATTTCTTTTACCGTCTTAATTTGCAAAAACGATAAACCTAATAGTCATATTTTGTGAAATTTTGCAAAATTTTGTCAAATTTACCAGGTCCGCAGATTATAACTGCACAATTAATATACTGGTTACGCAGCTATAATTTGTCAGACCATAGACACATAAAATAATGTTTGCGTTGATTAATTATATATAGTTGCACAACCAGTCTCTTTATAGTGCAGTTATAATCTGCAGATCTGGAAATTTTGATTTTTTTTTTTAAATAGTAGCTATTATAGTTATCTTTTATTTAAAAATGATAAAAAAACCGGACCCATTTGCATTTTCTATTTTTCTTGTGTAACCTATATATTAGGCTGGTCTCACTCTACAATCTACAAGATTCATTGCACCGTCACTAGTACAGAAAACGAGACCATATACGGTTCGGAAAGCTAATGTCATACGGTTACACGACCGTGTCAGCGAGCGTCATGTATGAATAGGGGAGTACATTGTATACAGTTTCCGAACCGTGTCTATATAGTACTAACATACACGGTTAATAAAATCCAACCTTGTCAGATCTAAAAAAAAAAAGCGCTGAAAATTGTGGTTTCTACACGGTCGAGTTAACCGTGTGTACAATAACTAGGTTTATATACACCATTTTGACAAGTCATTCGTGTATTATTTTCTTAACCATACACGATTTGTTATTTAGAACTGTGATTTTGTATTTTTTTTAAATGATTTATAATATGCTAGCACCCATATTTGCTAGCCATTAAACATGCAATTAATATTACACATCCATCATTAATAAATATTCAACATCACAGCATACAACATCAATCATATTCATTCAACATTCAATAAACAAAAACAAAAAACAATTATTATACATATACATATAAATTCAACAAATAGAAACAATTAATATACATATACATATACATTTATACCTTAGATGAACATGTTTTATATGAATAAGTTTTGTATGAAATGGGTCACATACTGATCTTGAATTGATAAAACATTTTCTAAAACATTAAATTATGATTTAAAGCCAAGTTCTCGGCAGTGTATGAATGGTCATGTTGACAGTGTACTTACGTTGTTGTTTAAAATCTTTCGCAAACCACAACTTATTTTAAAGTGAGTTTGTGTAAGAGATTAAACAATAATGCACTGTCACATATCTTTAATACACTACTGAGAACTTGGTTTTAAAACAGGATTTAAAGTTTAGAACATGTTTTAACTTTCGAAATCAATTTGTGACATATTTTTTGAAACTTATTCTAGATAAAACATGTTATTGCAATTTGCGAAATAAAACATAACTAAAGAAAATTAAAAAAAAAATGGCTATGATCACACATTAGCTTCATCATTCCCTACCAAAATTTGCAAAGTAAATTCAGATCATATGCAACAAACATACACAACCAACCAAACATTAAGAACTTTATCATAAATTCAGATAATTTAAGTTAATTTTCTATACACCATTCGTAACTTGTGTAGTTTCTTATTTATCCCTAGAGACTTCAATTTATCTTATTTATTCCTCCAACTCTTGTAACTCTTTCTTATTTACCCCTCAACTCTTGCAACACTTTCTTATTTACCATTATGTAATTAATCTCATATGTAACTCTAATTAAATTAGTAAAAGAACTTAATTTATCTCTAATTAATCATTATAAAGTCAAAATACCACTTTAAAAACAAACAAAAAAGTGTTAAGAAAATTTCAGCATCAAATACGAAATTGAATTTGAACAATGAATCCTATATTTTCACCAAATGTATATCAAATCTCAAAATATTATTAGTGTGACAGTAATCATTTTCAAGCCTAACCCATATATGATTGATTAAATCTGAACGTAAAGGATTAACACAGAATTTAAAAAATTACCCCGTTAGATACTAGAGGAGAGGCTACTCCCTCTCCAAGAGCACAAGAGGAATGAGAGCTCCTCCTTGAAAGAAATCCGTCGTTTTGAGTCTTTCTTCGTTTCATTTTCGCAAACTACCACACATCCGGGCCGGCCTCCAAATCCTCCTACCTCACTTCCACGGCGATGACGAAGACCAAACGAAGAAAGACTCAAAATGAATGAGAAGGAGAAAATCCTTCGTTTTGAGTCTTCCACGCTTCGTCTTGGCCTTCTAGTTCGAATCTTCCACGAAAAACCTAACCTAGTTAAGAACGAAAAATGGATCATATGACGGGAACGAAAGTGGTGTTGCTTTCTATTGCGAGCTTTTGAAGAGAGCAGCGCCAAAATCTTAAGAGAGAGGATTAAAGGGAGAAGAGAAGAGAGTTATTTGATTAAACAGGAGGGCGGTGAATTAAAAGACATGACAGTGATCGAAGAGGCGCGAATTTAAAAAAAACCCTAATTATAATTTAAACACGGTTACATAGAGAAATCTGTGTAGAATGTACAACACTGTTCCTGAACCAACCGTGTATAAATTACTAAGACATTTACAAGATAGTCAAAGTAGCGCTAAAAAAAAAAAAAAAGCATTACAGTATTTATACACAGGTAATATTTAAAAACCGTGTACTATTTGTTTTTTCAGTGCAATTTTATATTTTTTTTTTATAATGTGCTTGCTAGTATCCATGTGTTTTAATTCGGACCACTAAAGAAGCTAATTTATATAAATTTGAAACAATTTATATATACATACTGATTTTTAAAGACTGCTAATTTATACTATGAACTCTGATTTATTTTCAACAATGCGAATGCAAATGACACTGTGTAATTACAACTTATTTATTACCGTGCACAATCTGATGACCAGTATAGTTAGCTCACCATGGTTCTAACCTACTTCTTTCAAGGTTATTCACAACCTTTTTTCAACAAAGGAATCTCTTCTTCAAAGTCTAGGTCTTACATCCATGCATGGAGGAGAGGTTCTTTTGTTAAGAAAAAGCTATGACCAAATCTTCACATTTAGAGGGAAGAAAAGGGCAATAAAGAGAAAATGAAAAGGCAAATTTAGGGAGGGGGCAGGCCTTGAATGGTGTAAGTGTGTGAAGAGGTGGTTGAGACGTAAGATATTAATTACTAACAGGGTTTTGGTTGTGAGACGCGAATAAACTCTACATGACTTCTACTAAAAAATAGTATTTGAAAACGGAGCAGAAACATACACGATTATTTAATAAATGACCGTGTATGAAGCAGTACAACCGTACACGTTTCAAAACTATCACCGTGTACAAATAGTCGTGATTTACGGACATAGTTCAAAACTTTCACATCGTGTGTATATGTTGGAGGTTTTTTCGCACGAGCGCTTCCTCCAATTACACACTGTTAATGTGCAATTTTTTTCGCATTTGTATATGATATGTAGTGTATGGTCGCGTTTTCTGTACTAGTACGTCTAGATATATTTAGTTGGATTGCTCATTTCATATTGTATGATCTTAATTAACTTTAATTGTATGGTCCATGTTAGTTTTGATTGCATCCATATTTTTATATGTCTATTTGCCGGTGAAAGAAAGGCTCGAGCTAATTTTTTTAATCTAACTGGACAAATGGACAATCGTGATCTATTCGAGATGATTCAATAAAATCACATCACAGAAAAGTTGCTGAAATGCATGTGCCTCTATTGCCACCCATTAAATATCTTGGGAGGTCATTGTATTCCATATTTTTTTGTTGGTGGCCTAATTTAGTCGCTCTCCACTTCACGTCATGCAATAAAGGAAAACTGTGTTAATTAATGATAACAGACTAGGCAAACAAACACTTAATTAGCCAAGACTTTTGGGGACGGACGGACGAGAAAGAATCATGAATTATGTCGGCACAAAATTTAGTAATTGGCACTTTTCTGTTTTGAGAAAAGCAGCCGGCATAGAAGTTAATTGAAACGTACGACGGTTGAGTAATTGAGTTCCATCAACTAGAGAACCCAGGATCCTCTCCATTTTCAGAACAAATGCTTCATCCATTCTTTTGTGATGGACTATGCTTAATTTTTTATTAAAAAAGCCACAGGTCTGTTCCATTGATTGAAACTGTTTTAATTTACAAATGTTCTCCTACATCAAGTCTTTGTTCTTAGACTAATAAAACATACAAACAATTCATAAAAGAGGCAACTAAGTATCATGGATTACGCTTAATTGCTTATCCTTTGTGTGAAAAAGTTGTCTGGAAGACAATGTGTGATTTTTTTGAACAAAAATAATATTTAAATGACTTATATGAATCGTTTTTATAAAAAAAAATAAGTATTGTCACTCATGTTAGATTTTTAGTTTAACAAAGACACAAATTACAATAGATACAAAATAACTTAACGAGAAAATTAAAGGAGCTCAAACAATTAATTTTATGAATCCAACAACGAAGATTGTATGGCTCATGTTTCTCACGTTCTATCCTCATTTAAATATGATGATATGTTTGATATGTCTAATTAAGGTGCGAAAAAATTTCTTAATATAATACAACTGTAATGCACTTATCCAAGTTTAAAACATATATTGTATAACGTTTTATTGCATAGATTTTTATTTAAAAAAATAGTTGGGTTCGTAATTTACTGAACGCAGACTTTTTAATAAAGTGAACTTATTAAAAAAATTATAATAAATATATTTTGGGAGCGAGACTGAGATACAACGAAGGTATAATCTAGATAATAGGAATGTCTCATTTATTTTCCGAATGGAGAGATTTTATTCTTCTGAATGGAGAGATTAATTCCTTGGAGCAAGGATAGCTGGAGCTCAGAAGATTACAGCTGACAATGACACCAGGCAGTAAGCACATGTTGCAAGTTGCAAGTTGCAAGTTGCAAGTGGTCCCAGCGCAAGTGGCCTAGTGCCATGTGAAATTTTAAGCCTACCCTCGTCTATCTGCGGATTTTTTTTAAAAACCATAATTAAAATAATTAAATTTAAATAAACAACATGATTGCGCTCAGATTTACAAAAACCATCAAAACCAAAATGTCAATTCGGTCCAGGGCATTTTTTTTCCTCCGGACCGAATTGGCAATTCGGTCTGGTTGTTTTTCACTGGGTTATAGAAAGAACGCCACATAAAATAAAAAACAGACCAGACCGAATTGGCAATTCGGTCCAGGCTCTTTTTTTTTTTTAAGAGACAGAGCAAAATAAAGCAAAATATTGTAACATTAATAATAATATAGTATTATCATATTGAATTGTTTTTAATAGTATTATAATATAAATATTGATATCAATTATTATTATCAAGATCATCATCCTTATTACTTTTATCATTATTATTAATACCATCGTCATCCTTACTGCTACTATTATTTCTATTTTTTTAGTGCCTTAAAAATAAACAAATAGTTGTAGTAGTATTATTATCATTAAAAATAATAATGGTAGTAGTAGTATTATATTTTGATTAATAATATGATAATATCGATTTATTGTTGTAGTTAATATACATTTTTAACTACCAATTTGGTGTAGAAATACTGAAAATTTAAATTTTTTTGTTTAAATTATTTGATAAATTACTTCTTTTGACATATAATTAGCATATTTATACTAAAATACGCTAAATTACTTGAAATTATGTTAAATTACACTATATTAAGTTCAATTATATTACATTACGCTAAAATACGCTAAATTACATATGAATATGGACGATATCTTCACTGAAAAGGCGAAAAACGACGGCGAAACTTCAAACGGTCATAAACGGCGCTCGATTGTCCGATTTCAGCAAATGACCACTTTTCGGAAAGCTTGCGAAAATGCGCATGTGTCCGTGCCCGCTATGCTGGATTCCAAAATTCAGAATCGCCAAAAAACTAAGGGAAGAGCCTCAAAACTTGAGTTGAAGTTTCCGATTAAGATTTTCATTTCTATTATTCAATCCAAGTAGCTCAGTAAATTAGTTACATAATGAACTTGTAGAATACTAATTTTTACTATTTTTTATGATTCATGAAAGATGGCACAGAATCGGTCTACTTTAGCGTAATTTACCGTATTTCAACATAATTAGCGAAGTTATTGTAATTTAGCGTAATTTAGTGTAATTCAACATAATTTATCGTAATATAGTGTAATTCAACATAATTTCAAGTAATTTAGTGTGTTTTAGTATAAATATTCTAATTATAAATCAAAAGAAGTAATCTAACAAATAATTTAAACAAAAATTTAAATTTTCAGTGTTAGATTTCTTTATTTTGCTCTAATTTATTAGTGTCTCTAAAAAAAAAAAAAAAAAACCTCCAGGCAACACAGTTTTACAGTTTTATTGTGAAATTGAGCTGGACCGAAATGCCAATTCGGTCCGGATAAAAAAAATGCGCTCGGACCGAATTGGCATTTCGGTTTTGATAGTTTTTGTAAATCTGGACGCAATCATGTTGTTTATTTCAATTTAATTATTTTAATTATGGTTTTTAAAAAAAATCCTCTATCTGCCATGGTACAAAATAACTGTTTTTCGTTAGATTGTGAACCATAAAAAAACACTGTTTTTGTACCGATTTTAAAAAATAACAAAAGATTTAAAAAAAATATAAAATTATATATAGAGAGAGGTTGACTAATATCAAAACGTTTGTTCCGGAGTCGTGATGCAACCAATTGATTTTCTAAATTTCAAAGTCCAAACAGTCGATCCAATGTTAGATGTGATTTCTATATTAAAATGTGCTTGGAGACCAAATTTTACATTTTTTGTAAATTTCTTTTAATATTTATTAAGCCAGTTTTAAAATTGTTGATTTTAATCAACAGTGAAAATTTTCTAGATCATTGAAAACAACGATTTTAAAACTGGCTTAATAATAGTAAAAAAGTTTCAAAAAATGTAAAATTTTGTCTCCAAGCACATTTTATTATATATTGAATGTTGAACGGTTTGGACTTTGAAAATATAAAAACTAAAATATTTGTTCCACGACCTAGGAACAAATGTTTTGATATTAGCCAACCTCTCTCTCTCAATATATATATATAGGACAGTGCTACGGTGCTACGCGTATATAAGGGCCCCTCCGTGCTACGGCTCACTTTTTGAGTTTTCAAAATCCTAACGGTCGATCCGAACCGTTCAACATGATCTCCATATGAATATGTACTTGCAAACCAAATTTTACAATTTTTACAATTTTTTTACTATTTATTAAGCCACTTTGAAAATCACCCTAATTTGTACACAACAGTAAACTTTTTTGGACCATTGGATCAGCGATTTTCAAAGTGGCTTAATAAATAGTAAAAAAATTCTAAAAAATGTAAAATTTGGTTTGCAAGTACATATTCATATGGAGATCATGTTGAACGGTTCAGATCGACCGTTAGGATTTTGAAAACTCAAAAAGTGAGCCATAGCACGGAGGGGCCCTTATATATGCGTAGCATATTAGCAAAATCCTATATATATATATATGAGTGAGGCTACGGTGCTATGCATAGCACGGATTGGGTCCGTGCTACGGCTCAAAATTTGACTTTTTAAAATTCTAACGGTCGATCCGAACTGTTCAACATGATTATAAAATGAATATGTACTTGCAAACCAAATTTTACATTTTTTCGAATTTTTTTACTATTTTTTTAGATAGGCTGTTTTTGGATGGTCCAGAATGTTCAGATCAAGTGGATCAAGTGATTTTCGAAAAAATAGTAAAAAAATTCGAAAAAATGTAAAATTTGGTTTGCAAGTACATATTCATTATAATCATGTTGAACGGTTTGGATCGCCGTTAGGATTTTGAAAGTCAAATTTTGAGCTATAGTACAGACCCAATTGGTGTTATGCATAGCACCGTAGCCTCACTATATATATATATAGACACACACGGAGAGAGAGAATTGGCTAATATCAAAACATTTGTTCCGGAATGTGGTGTAACCAATTGGTTTTCCGATTTCCAAAATCTAAACGGTCGATCCAAACCATTAGATGTGATCTCTATTTGGAGACCAAATTTTACATTTTTTGGATTTTTTTTTTCCTATTTATTAAGCTAGTTTTAAAATCACTGATTTTAATAAATGGTGAAAATTTCTGAATCATTTAAAACAACTATTTTAAAACTAGCTTAATGAATAGTAAAAAAATTTCAAAATATATAAAATTTTGTCTCCAAGTAAATTTTAATATAGATTGAATGTTGAACGGTTTAGATCGACTATTTGGACTTTGAAAATGTAAAAAACCGAAGCGTTTGTTCCACAGCTTAGGAACAAACGTTTTGATATTAGCCATTTCTTTTTATATATATATAATATATATATATATATAATATACATATATATATATATATATATATATATATATATAATATAATATATATATGATATATGTATGTATTCATATCTGCAAACTATCTGTATCCTAATATTTGAATCCACAAAAGTTTTATTATAAATTCAGACACAGACATCCGAATCCACAAAATTTTTAATATAGATTCAAACACAGAAGGATAATATCCGAGCCGTTTGTACCCTCACAAACATAGCGTCCATCAACTTTGGAGATCAATTGCTCGATTGTATACAATATTAATCGCCGAATCAACTCATCAACAACTAACAATCAACGCAATCTGATAAGGTGGCTGCCTGTGATATATCACGAGAATGATAATTGAAACTTTAATAACACCAAGCTTTCGCAGTCTTTCTTGTCGGTTACAAACTGGCATGCAGTTGGCCCATTTTCTCCTTCCATGCATGTTCTTGGTTTATTAGGCTGACTAACTAAATATAAATGATTTTAATTTCTTTAGAGGCGTGTGGTTCTGCTCAGCCGACTTCCAACCGTTTATCCGCAGCAAAGTTCAGATCTGATAAGTTTGTTTGCTTCAAGATTCGTTATGTATATTGAATTTTTTTAAATTAAATAAAAAATATATAAAATAATATTGTTACAATTCATAGTTACTGGTAAATATTTTTATGCAAAAAATTAAAAATAATCTTAATAACAAGCAAAACTTTCTGCTTACTTTTATTTGATCAAACTAATTGCTAGAATTTCGCTCACAGAGATAAAAACCAGTGTAGTGTATAACAACAACTTTGGATTTGCACTCAATGCAGCTTTTTTTTTTTTTTGCTTCTTAAACGCCCGTAGGCTTCATTACATAACATCAGAGTTTACATTAGATTCCTTGATTCGTACTCTGCCCATAACCTATTACATTCAAACAGAAAGCATTGGAAAAGTATATCCTAAACAGTCCAATTTCCACCTGCGTGCTTTATTAGCTAAGCTATCCGCCAACTCATTGTGACTACGGCTTATGTGCACACAACGCAAGTTGTTATTCCTTCTCAGTATCTCCCATATTTCCCCAATCTCCCTACTTGCTGTCCAATCAGCCTCTGGTGGCATTGGTGCGTCACCAACCTGACAAGGTTGCTGCAAGTCAGACGCAAAAACACAACCCGCCCACCTTTTCTCAATGCAATATTTGATGGCCTGGAGCATACCAATTGCCTCTGCATGTAGAGGTGAGTATGCAGTGACATGTTTGCGCCTTGTAAGCCAAGAGAATTTCACCTTCAAAAAAAGCCAAAACCTACTCCTGCTTCCCAGTTGCCAATCCAGGCCCCATCCGTATAGCAGCACATTCCTGCTTCACCCCTCACTAAGTTGACTACCTCCCCCAGTATCTGTTGTTTTGATTGACACTGTGGCAGCCACACTCGATTCGTTTTCTATGCTACTTAAGACTTCTGAAAAGAGGCAAGTGAAGGCGCTTTACCAGCAGTAGGCAAGGTCATTGCGGCACCCGCCAGATGGACCAGATTATGCAAGCAAAAATCAGTCCACTGATGTTGTGTAAACATCCCACCAAGGTCCTGCAACACTTGTTTTAGGGATACTGTCAAGTTTTCAGTTCTTAGAGGGAGAGGGCTCGCCAGCCAGCATCCTCTAGAGAAAGGGCAAAGAAATAGCATGTGGTTGACTGTTTCCGACTGAGCACCACACATGTGACACGTCGGGTCTCCTCTGTGCATTCTTGAGGTAAGGGTGTGACCCAAGGGTAGAGCTTCATTGAGCAGTTTCCACAAAAAGAGTCGCAGACGAGGCACTATCTCCCCCTTCTTCCAAATGTTGTTCCATACCTCTTTTTCTGCATTGCTGACCTGTTGGCCAAGTGGCAGTAAGCCCTTGTATGCCATGCTGACAGTGAATTTGCCATTTGAAGACAGTGAGAACAAGAGCTTATCCTCTCCCCCTTGCTGGCTTGGTGGTTTTAAGTTTGAGAGAATGCTCACACATGTTGCATGGCCATAGAGCTGCACCAGCTTCTCTCCAATCCACATGCCGGTTTGCTCATCTACAAGTTCACATAGCTTGATTGATCGGTCCCCATGCATAGTAGGCATGTGATCAAGTGCTCCTTCAAACCATGGCTCCGCAAACGCCCCACAGGTTCTTCCATTCCCTACCTTCCAATTTGAGCCACTGCTTCATGATCTCTCTCATAGCCATGACCCCCCCTCCAAAAAACAGTACAATTATATACCCTCTGGAATGCCTAAAATGACTTCTTGGGAGATACTTAGCTCGGACCTGCTGCACCCATAAAGAATCGACCCCACAGCCAACTTCCAAAAGAGATTTCAATAACATCGCCTCATTCACTTTACCTAGGTCTCGTCAACCCAAACCACCCTCTTCTATTGGTGATATATTTTCTTCCAAGCTACATACGCCAAGTAGTGTGTCCTATCTTGTTTTCCCCAAAAAAAACCCTCTAATCAGTGCTTTCAATTTTTTTTAACACCCCTTGTGGAATTAGTGAGGTAGCCATGTAATATATAGGTAGCGATTGGAGCACACTTTTGATAAACACCAACTCTCCCTGCATGAGAGAGTAACCTACCTGCCATGCTTGGAGTCTAGAAGAAAATTTCTCAATCAGAAAGTTATAGGAAGCCGCATTAGTACCTATCATAGCTCCCAGGTATTTCTCACATGAACTTCTTGTGATACAGAAAGGATGTCACAACTTCCACCCTTCTACTTTCACTCAACCTCTATTACTGAACAGATATTGCTTTTATCCAACCCACCTTTTGGCCGACACTTGACAGAAACTATGCACAATAACACTTATGCAGCCAGCCTTCCACTGATTGATGCAGCCCCAAAAACTAGTAGGTCATCGGCCATACCAAGCCAGTTGGTGAGTGGCTCGGTGATGGTGCTAGTTTAACACCCTTTATAACATTTTCCTTTAACGAGAACTCCAAACTCCTCCGATAAAATGTCCATCCCCAACATAAACAAATAAGGAGATAAAGCACAACCTTGCCGTTAGACCCCGGCCTCAGGTCTGAAAAACCCGTCTCCATGTCCATTTAAAATTACAGAGTATTCCGCAGACCGTACACATGTCATGACCCAGTCAGTAAACGGGATCGGCCATCCATAGAGCAGTAATACATCCCTAATATATTCCCAACTCATTCTATCAAAGGCTTTAGACAAGTCGAGTTTTAAACAAAAATCTTCACCTTTGTAGGAGCTGGAACGGAATGAGTGCAGAACTTCTCTCAAGAGGATCACATTTTCGGATATCTCCCTACCTGGCAGAAATGCACTTTGATTCGGGGATACACAACTTGCAATATACGGCCTTACCCTTGCAGCCAGAATTTTGGAGATGAGCTTATATAGCACATTGCAAACCGAAATGGGACGGAAGTCGGTAAGCTTTGTAGGGCTATCACACTTAGGCACTAGTACTAGGTTGGATCTTGCTATATGCCTTGGCATGATGTTGGTGCTGAAGAATTGAGTGACTTGGGCAACAATTGACGGCCCAAACAATTCCCAATTCGCTTGAATGACCCTCGCATTGAAACCGTCAGGACCCGGTGCCTTGTCAGGCCCGAGTGACATCATAGCCTTCTTTATTTCGAGTGCAGTGGGCATCATTAGCAAGTGTTGTTGAGCAGCCGAAGGAACTTTGGGTATTTGGTTGAGTAGTTCGGCTGGATATGCCATGCACAGCTTTTGACATTGTTGACCTGCATAAATTGAACGAAAATGGTTAACAAAAGCAGTTTTTATATTTTTGTCACCGGTGATGAGGTTGTTGCTGCCATCAAGAATTGTGCGAATTTGACTTCGTCGGTGTTTAACCACCGCTGTTGCATGAAAGAAACGAGTGTTTCTGTCGCCATGCACCGCCCAATTAACACGAGCCCTCTGATGCCAAAAAAATTCTTGAAGCTTTAACACCTTTGCATGTTGGAACTCTAGCCTCTTTTCAACCTCCCTGGTGCTCTCATCTACTTGCTGTGAGTTGAGGTCAAGCATCTCCTTTTCTAATTGTTTCAATTTCATGTCTGGACTTGAATTTGTTTCGGCCCACACCCTAATTCCCCTTTTGAAATGCTTTCGGATTTGAGACCAATCCCCTTGACCTAACTGAACAGACTCCTTGCAGATATCATTAAATCCTTCACAAGCCATCCACCAATTTTCACACCTGAACCGCTTTTTCCCTTTGCTTTGACCCGTGTCTGTTCTTAATAGAATAGGGAGATGATCTGAATTAAATCTAGGCAGATGAAAAACCATCGCCTTTCTGAACAGCAGGGTCCAGTCTAGAGTGGCTACAGCCCTATCAAGCCGTTCTGAGATGTTGTCATAACCCGCCCGCTTATTGGACCAGGTATAAGCTGGGCCGTGATACCCTAAATCCAAAAGGCCTGCTAAGTCAGCCCATACTTTAAACCCCACATTGGCCGGCCCCAAAGAGCTGCTGCCCCCGCACTTCTCCTCTGAACGCATTATAGCGTTAAAATCTCCCAGTACACATGCAGGCCTTTGCTGATTTGAAATCTCCTGCAATCTCGGTCCAAATGGACCTCTTCTGAGACCTTGCTGGATCACCATACACAGCCACCAACAGCCATTCCGGACCCCCACTTCTCTCTTGCACTTCAGCAATTATTAAATGCTTTTCTTTTTTGTAACTCTAATTTTATAGTTATTACTCCATAACAGCCACAAACCTCCAGATCTACCAGTAGAATCTACAACCTCATAATTGCACAAGTTTGTTTCTCGTGCTCTTTTATCCGCCACTGATCCGCCACATCTAGTTTCGGATAAGAACACAATCTCCGCACCTGTACAGTGAAGGTAACGATTTAACGTGGCAATTGTCGTGCCCCCACTACCCCGACAATTCCACGACAGTAGCTTCATATATCCATTGCCGGCGCGTTTGGCCCCGCCGGTCTAGGCCTTTTAAGAGAAGAAGAAGAGGATCGGTTTTGTGTTGTGTTTGCCAGGCCTGAGCCCGTGTCGTTGCTGAACCCCAGAATATCATTAGACCAGCGCCTCCCTGCTGATCACTTGTATCAAGGCTTCTTTTAAGGCCTGATTTGAGGTACCTACAGATTCCTTTGGGACCACACTCGAGTCCATCATCCAGCTCCCTTTCTGGGCTCCATGATATCTTTTCTAGAGATTCTGTCTTTGTAAGCCGGTGAGGAAGCTAACTCCATCAGCCTTCCATGTTCTGGGCACGTGCCCATATCATGCCCCAGTTTGCCGCAGAACCGGCATATATGTGATGCCCGCTCATAGTAGAAATGCACTCCAAAATCCCCAATGGTCTGATGTGTGAACTTTGCTTTGTCTTGCAGGGGTTCCCAGATATCCACCTTTATTTTCATCTTTATAAACTTCCTGCCACCGGAAAGCCCTCAATTGGCAACGATACCGGGGTGCCTACTGCTTCACCAATCATATCCAGACCCTCTTCATTTACAGCATTTAGGTACATTATAGAATTGCACCAGAGATCAACATACTCGAATCTGTCCGGAGATAGGTCTAGGTGAACTCACCAATTTGGTAGCAACAATGTCACCTAAACGCCCACGGACCACCCGAGTGTACCTTATTCTTTTCCTCCATGCTCACAAACTCCACTAGGTAGCAAGCCTTTGCAACTTGTTTGAAACTAGTTCCGGGTCAGATCCCCATGATTTTATCATCCAACTAGAGAAGAGGAATCGAGAACTGTTCTGTTTGTAATCACCTTTGCTAGCAAGCACCTTTCCCAAGCAGTTGTTGTTGCTGCCCTTCCGGTAACAGAATCGCCTCCTCTTGTTGCTCATCAGTTCGAAGATCAATGAACTTTCTAATTAAAGCCTCATCTGCACTGGTCATGTCTGCCATTGGTATTGGGAGTGTTTTTGTTGGTATCAGTGTGTTTTTGGGTGG
>JAJGRW010000112.1:10000-23256 GCA_025461045.1 Carex parvula | reverse complement strand
ACCATATGTACCTGAAAAAATACAGCCGAGCAATTATTTTCGGACCTGTCTTAGATATTCAATCGACCTCACCCGCTTCTGAATACAACCTCTTGACTCAGAGTCCATAACAAATCATCCACCAAGCAGCCAAAAGTAAAACAAGTTCAGTGACGATTTCATCAAATACAATAGTTTATTTGTGGAGAAACAAACTTCTCTATATTGTTATGATGCAAGTTTTCAGTTTTTTGTTATAAGATTTTAAGTGGAGGATTGAATTATAATTAAGAAGAAATGTTAGGTCCCTATCCGATCTATTATTTATCTATGGGTCAATCTTATACGGGTCGAGATCGGAAATTAATAAATGTGTACAACGGTACAAGAATTCGTAAGCTATATTGGGAAGAAAAAAAAAAACCATCTCACATGTAAAAATAATTACAAATGTAATGTTATTACTGTAAGTGCAAATTCAATTAATGTGAAAGACTACTAATTTAACAATTTTTTAAAACCTGTACTATCCCCAGTGGTCCCCACGATAATCCATCCCGACATGAAAATTAGTAAAAGAGATGAACAAAGCGAGAAGAGAAAGAAGCTCTCTGCTTTATGTCGTCAATTTTTGTTTTTCCATGCGTTTTAGCTTATTTAATTTGCTAGTAATTGTCTTTCAGCTTACAAAAATAAAACAAATTATATAGAATTGAATTCTCTAACCAACAAACAGAAAGAATTCAAGCTGGGCAAGATCGTAGAATCTGGAAGACAAAATATTTTTAAATTTCTTAACCAATTAACCATCCATTTTTCATATCCATACCAACCAACAAACAAAAAAAGTTCAAGCCCAAACCCCACCCAAATTAACATTCATCTAATATCTTCCCCATCTAGAACACTAATTTGGTACCTCAATTATATCATTAAGCCTCCACAAATCAAGCAAATCTACCCCCTCTTCTTCCCCAATTTCCCGAAAATGCCCCTCGACAAACGGGTACCAACCCGACAGCTCCTCCTGTTCTACAGCCCATGGCCAGACCCCAGTCAACTCATCCCACACTGCATAATAGGATCCTCTGTGTACTTTTCGGGAGACCCGATACATATCGAGTCGACAACAGCATCAGCCACACCATGGTCGTCAGGTTATATCCTCCGTCATGGTCGTAGGTGCATTGTTATGGGGACGCTTAGGAGACTTGTAACGGCGCTGAGACTTGGCTGGGGTTTCTTCTTGGAGTTTTTGTTGGAGCTTTTGTTGTTGCATTGTCTCCCCTCTGTTGCGCTTCATCATTTATTCTTACTTTTTTTTTTTTTCCTTTGGATTTTATGCTTTCTTGCTTTGAAACAAGTATCCAAAACTCTTCTTTTAAGAAGTAGAACTCAAGGTATTGAACTGGAACAGAGGAAACCGGGACCGGGAGTTAAAGGCGGGATTGTTTGTTGGGAATTTGGGATTATATAGGCAAGGGGAGGAGAGAGAAAACTAGGGTTTGTATTTTCTTTTGTTACAATAAATGTTTCTGTTGTTTTAATGAAAAGAGTTTTTGTTAGTTTCGGTTGTTGTTAGGCCGAAATTTTTATTAATATCCAAAAATAATATTAAATTTTAAAATCTACATGATTGCCAAGATTTTGAAAAGTGTCCAAATCGCAGATTTATTTTTCAGTTTTAGGTCGAGTTACCGCAAATTTATTTTTCAGTTTTGAAATTTCAGAATTGGAAAATAAACTTCCGGTTTTGTGTTTTTTTTTAAACAAAAAATATTATAATTTATTTATTTTTTGTATTGAAATATTAGAAATATATTATATATTTCTTTGAAAATAGATAAAATACTATATAATTTGATTTATTAGAAAGGCTGCGATAAAAAATCCGGATCAACATTTTTCATGCCGGATTTTTCGCGGCTATAAGAAAAATTAAAATATTTCTTTGTGTGTTATTGGAAAAAATAAAAATATTTTGAATCTGAGTTATTCATCCCGGTTCAAAAGTCACTTCTAGGTAAATATAGAAAATATTGTGATCCTTCTATTTTTTGAAAAAACAAAAACTTTAAGTTATTTAAGTATTTTGTGTCAAAGATTTTTTAATTTTTTCAAAAATAAAAGGATCATATTATTTTTTGTATTTACCTAGAAGTGACTTTTGAACCAGATCAATAACTCAGATTTAAAATATTTTTATTTTTTTCCAATAACACATAAAGAAATATTTTAATTTTTCTTACAGCCGCGAAAAATTCAGCTTGAAAAATGTTGATCCGGGTTATTTGTCGCAGTCTTTATAATAAATCAAATTATATAGTATTCCATCTATTTTCACAGAAATATATAATATATTTCTAATATTTCAATAAAAAATAAATATATTATAACATTTTCTGTTTTTAAAAAAATTCAAAACCGGAAATTTATTTTTAAGTTTTGGAATTTCAAAATCAAAACCGCAAATTTATTTTTTGGTTATGAAATTTCAAAACCAAAACCGCAATTTTTTTTACAGTTTTAGAATTCCAAAACCGAAAAATGAATATGTGGTTTGAACAGTTTTCGAAATCTTGTCAAACAGATGCAGATTTTGAAGTTAAATAAATATATTGGATATTAATAAAAATTTCGGGTTGTTAGGTGTTAATGGTTACGAAAGGCGGTGAAGCCTCTCAACGCCAATATTTTATTCACCGATTTATTATATAATTTCATGGATTGTTTTTTTAATGAAAACAAGTGGGACCGGTAGGTTACAATTTTATGGTTAACACTAGTTAAGTAGAAATATCCGCTTTTGGAGTATAAGGCAGAATTCTTCTAAAATTTCTCCTTTGAAGGATTTGAGAAGGTTGAGCTCATCTAATAAGTTTGAAAAAGTTAAATACCTCTTCAGAAAATACGTACGAATCCAACTTAGTATCAATAACTGAAATAAGTATTGAATTAACAAAATAACTGAATAAGTACATTTTTCAATAAAGCAGTAAAAAATAATATAATACACATTTATCCTCAATGAAAAATGACAATTGGGTCAAATAATTAGTACATTGTTTGAGAATGAAATCTGCTACTTTTTTTTTAACCTGCTTTTTCTCATCCAACAGTTGTTCTTGGTCGAAATAGGAAAAAAATTTGAACGGTTAATTAGATCTTCCAAAAGAAAAGCAATAGATTCTCTTCCCATTATTTGAGTAGTGCAGAATTAAGAGAAGGTAAATTATGAATTAAAATTTGCCAAATAACACCTTAATTTGCCAAATAGTATGTATACATATATGATTATATCAAGAGTCTTATTTGATGCACTATTTCTTTAATTATAACCGAATAACTACATCTTCAACAATATCATTTATTTTTTTTTGTAAAAGAGGATAAGACACCTATTGACATGATCTCAAACAAGGATACACCAGAAATAAAAATATCTTTTATTTATTTTTGCATAACCTTTTAAATTCGGATTGTTTTGCAAGAGGAAAAAAATTGTATTCATTTTTTCGGTTATAAATGTTTTTATTTTTAAAGCTTTACAGAGACTGTAAATTAGAAATGATAGAAACTCGACCTCTCAACTTTTTAAGTATCTGATCCTGAACTTTTTTCTAACAAACTGAATTACCACCTAATTTCTTTATGTCATAAATGTTATCATTAGATGAAAAACAGGACTTTTGGGTAACCTTCTTAATTCAGATTGTTTTTGCATAATCTTTGGATTTAGACACGTAGCTCAATACTTGATCTTTGCTTAATTAATTTGTTTTTGCTGAAATTCCTTATTGTGATTGATTTGTCTTTGTGCTTTTAGTTGCATATTTGTCAATTGATTGTGGATTTGCTAAACTTAATTTAGGTACTGATCACACTTTTAGGTTTCTGGTAATATTTCACCGAATTGAATTTCTTACGCAAGAATCTTAGGTTTATTAGTGAGGGACCGGGAGGTGAAACTTAGAAACCGAACCCATTTTACTTATGCACCGGCATAATCCATTGGTTAGGCTTAATTTAAATTAAATAATCTCCTGCGAGAAGAAACATGAAACAAATAAAATTAAATTAATAATGAGAGCCTAGAGAAGAGATAAGTAGAGAAAAGGGACAGAGAGAAACATGTATCCGCTCTCTTGATTGAAGAAACTACACTAGTGGAAAAACGCACATCAGGATCGGCCTATTAGGAACGGACTTTTCAATAATGCGATACTGATATATATCTGGATCGGGCTTTATGAAGAACCGATCTTGAAATGGGCTATCAGGGTCGATTCAATATAACCAACCGATACGAAAAGCGCTGGCCAAATCAGGATCGGTTCTTTGTAAAGAACCGATCCTGATTGTGTTCTTATTAGTATCGGACTATTTAAAACAGGCGATCCTGATGGTTTTTAGGATCGGTTATTTGTAAAGAACCGATACTAAAAGCACTGGCCAAATCAGGATCGGTTGTTTGTAAAGAACCGATCCTGATTGTGTCCCTATTAGCATCGGACTTTTAAAACATGTGATCCTGATTGTTTTTAGGACCGGTGATTGTATATAACTGATACTAAAAGCGCTGGCCAAAATTTTCGGTGATTTGTAAAAAACTGTACTAACCGATCCTAATAACTCATTTCGCGGTTAACTTGGCGAAAATTTCAAAACTCAACTCCGACTCTCTCCCTCTCTCTCGCTCTTTTCTGTTTGCCTCTGTGCTTGCGATTTCACAAACCCTAGGGTGCTTGTGATTTCACAAAACTCTGACTCCGAGTCAACTGTAAGGTGAGGCTGCCGTGAGGCGACTCCGACTCCAACCACCCTCTCTTCCTGGATGGCCGTGAGGCGAGGCACCTTGGATGGCCGTGAGGCGACTCCGACTCTCTTCCTGGACGGCCGTGAGGCGAGGCAGCCACCTTGGTAACGTCCGAGCAACACCCTCTTTTTGCGATTTGGTCTTTCTCGGGTAAATATTCAAAGCTTCCCAGATTCGGTGCTTTTTGTGTTCTTTCCCAAATTTGCTGACTGTGATTTTTGTGTGCTGTTGTGATTTTTGTGTGTTGTTGTGTTCTTTTTGCGATTCGGTCCATTCTCTGTTGCTTGTGCTTGTTGTTGCGCTGGTCTGAATAACTTTGTGATTGGTTTTGTTGTACTTTTATTGCGATGCTAGTACACAATTTCAGTATAGACAAACGATACAGAGCCTACATATAAAGTATTATCAAACTCCATTCTTGCAAGAACCATACCCCGATTGTTATCAGATATGAAAACACGTACATTAGGATGAATTTCTAAGCTAGAGGAAAAAGAGCGGAAAGTCAAGCTTCTGGTACTCCTAGATAAAAATATTTGTCTCAAGACAGATTGTTCATATTTCGTTTTTGTTTTATTTTTGTTAAGCTGTAGCGCCCGAATGTAAAAATAAAATAGGAAGGAAAGAAATGATGGAAATAGTTTAATACTGGAACAATGGTACAAAGCAGGGGGTGGTAGCACCTCCAAAGTAGTGAGCATCCGCAGGTACCAGTCCAGTGTTGCTACTGGTATCGATTACAGTGTTGCTACTGGAAGCTGGCCAAATAAAAAAATATTTCTTTTAAATAAAATAACAACTATTAGGATCGGTTCTTTTAAAAATCCGATCCAGATAGTCTCCATTAGGATCGGTTATTTGTAAAAATCCGATCCATATAGTTTCTATTAGGATCGGTTATTTGTAAACAGCCGATCCAGATTGCCTCCAGTAGGATCGGTTATTAAAGCACCGATCCTGATTTAAACTTTTAGTATCGGCTTTTTAACCGATACAGTTTAGATTGACTACTTGTATCAGCTGAAACATGATCGGCTGTAGGTCCGATCCTGATGTGCGAATATAACCGATCCTGATTTGTGTTTTTCCACTAGTGCTAGCTATGTGCCGTTGGATTTGCGCAAGTGCAAAATATAGAAAGAACAATAATTAATCTGCTTATTGTTTTTTTTTTAATAATAGTAAACCAATACAACAAGCCATAAAGAACATTCCTCATGAATCATGACCATATCCTATGAAGAAAACAAAAAAATGGACGTAACATCACATATATCATTATCAGTTCAAAGGGACCCACTGTATAATATCTTAACTGGCGGCTCAACCACATGTATCATGTATGTATGATGATTGTGATAGAAAACAAACCATTTATCATTTGCCGACATGGGACCAGTACTAGCACCTCTTATTATAGAGTTACAAATAAAATTTAATACAAGGATTGCTGATTCCATGTATATTGACTACTGGCTTATTGCATGGTGAAGGGCTTAAATATATTAGAAAATTGACTTCCACAGCTGTTGCATGATTCAAGAATGCAGATGCTGGTTTAGTTCCAAGTATGTCGATGGCACGTGGTTTCCATTAATTTACTGGAAAAGAGAAGTTCTCTACAGAATATATTTGAGAGTAATAAATTCATATTCTTTCAACGTGTAATAGAGAGAACAAGATAACCTCCCAAATTTTCTTTTACCGTCTTTGCAAAAAAGATAAACCGAATAGTCATATTTTGTGAAAAATTGCACTATATATAGAGAGAACAAGATAACCTCCGAAATTTTCTTTTACCGTCTTAATTTGCAAAAATGATAAACCTAATAGTCATATTTTGTGAAATTTTGCAAAATTTTGTCAAATTTACCAGGTCCGCAGATTATAACTGCACAATTAATATACTGGTTACGCAGCTATAATTTGTCAGACCATAGACACATAAAATAATGTTTGCGTTGATTATATATAGTTGCACAACCAGTCTCTTTATAGTGCAGTTATAATCTGCAGATCTGGAAATTTTGATTTTTTTTTTTAAATAGTAGCTATTATAGTTATCTTTTATTTAAAAATGATAAAAAAAACCGGACCCATTTGCATTTTCTATTTTTCTTGTGTAACCTATATATTAGGCTGGTCTCACTCTACAATCTACAAGATTCATTGCACCGTCACTAGTACAGAAAACGAGACCATATACGGTTCGGAAAGCTAATGTCATACGGTTACACGACCGTGTCAGCGAGCGTCATGTATGAATAGGGGAGTACATTGTATACAGTTTCCGAACCGTGTCTATATAGTACTAACATACACGGTTAATAAAATCCAACCTTGTCATATCTAAAAAAAAAAGCGCTGAAAATTGTGGTTTCTACACGGTCGAGTTAACCGTGTGTACAATAACTACGTTTATATACACCATTTTGACAAGTCATTCGTGTATTATTTTCTTAACCATACACGATTTGTTATTTAGAACTATGATTTTGTATTTTTTTTTTAAATGATTTATAATATGCTAGCACCCTAATTTTCTAGCCATCAAACATGCAATTAATATTACACATCCATCATTAATAAATATTCAACATCACAGCATACAACATCAATCATATTCATTCAACATTCAATAAACAAAAACAAAAAACAATTATTATACATATACATATAAATTCAACAAATAGAAACAATTAATATACATATACATATACATTTATACCTTAGATGAACATGTTTTATATGAATAAGTTTTGTATGAAATGGGTCACATACTGATCTTGAATTGATAAAACATTTTCTAAAACATTAAATTATGATTTAAAGCCAAGTTCTCGGCAGTGTATGAATGGTCATGTGACAGTGTACTTACGTTGTTGTTTAAAATCTTTCGCAAACCACAACTTATTTTAAAGTGAGTTTGTGTAAGAGATTAAACAATAATGCACTGTCACATATCTTTAATACACTACTGAGAACTTGGTTTTAAAACAGGATTTAAAGTTTAGAACATGTTTTAACTTTCGAAATCAATTTGTGACATATTTTTTGAAACTTATTCTAGATAAAACATGTTATTGCAATTTGCGAAATAAAACATAACTAAAGAAAATTAAAAAAAAATGGCTATGATCACACATTAGCTTCATCATTCCCTACCAAAATTTGCAAAGTAAATTCAGATCATATGCAACAAACATACACAACCAACCAAACATTAAGAACTTTATCATAAATTCAGATAATTTAAGTTAATTTTCTATACACCATTCGTAACTTGTGTGGTTTCTTATTTACCCCTAGAGACTTCAATTTATCTTATTTATTCCTCCAACTCTTGTAACTCTTTCTTATTTACCCCTCAACTCTTGCAACACTTTCTTATTTACCATTATGTAATTAATCTCATGTGTAACTCTAATTAAATTAGTAAAAGAACTTAATTTATCTCTAATTAATCATTATAAAGTCAAAATACCACTTTAAAAACAAACAAAAAAGTGTTAAGAAAATTTCAGCATCAAATACGAAATTGAATTTGAACAATGAATCCTATATTTTCACCAGATGTATATCAAATCTCAAAATATTATTAGTGTGACAGTAATCATTTTCAAGCCTAACCCATATATGATTGATAATCTGAACGTAAAGGATTAACACAGAATTTAAAAAATTACCCCGTTAGATATTAGAGGAGAGGCTACTCCCTCTCCAAGAGCACAAGAGGAATGAGAGCTCCTCCTTGAAAGAAATCCGTCGTTTTGAGTCTTTCTTCGTTTCATTTTCGCAAACTACCACACATCCGGGCCGGCCTCCAAATCCTCCTACCTCACTTCCACGGCGATGACGAAGACCAAACGAAGAAAGACTCAAAATGAATGAGAAGGAGAAAATCCTTCGTTTTGAGTCTTCCACGCTTCGTCTTGGCCTTCTAGTTCGAATCTTCCACGAAAAACCTAACCTAGTTATGAACGAAAAATGGATCATATGACGGGAACGAAAGTGGTGTTGCTTTCTATTGCGAGCTTTTGAAGAGAGCAGCGCCAAAATCTTAAGAGAGAGGATTAAAGGGAGAAGAGAAGAGAGTTATTTGATTAAACAGGAGGCCGGTGAATTAAAAGACATGACAGTGATCGAAGAGGCGCGAATTTAAAAAAAACCCTAATTATAATTTAAACACAGTTACATAGAGAAATCTGTGTAGAATGTACAACACTGTTCCTGAACCAACCGTGTATAAATTACTAAGACATTTACAAGATAGTCAAAGTAGCGCTAAAAACAAAACAAAAAAACCATTACAGTATTTATACACGGGTAATATTTAAAAACCGTGTACGATTTGTTTTTTCAGTGCAATTTTATATTTTTTTTTATAATGTGCTTGCTAGTATCCATGTGTTTTAATTCGGACCATTAAAGAAACATAAAAGAAGCTAATTTATATAAATTTGAAACAATTTATATATACATACTGATTTTTAAATACTGCTAATTTATACTATGAACTCTGATTTATTTTCAACAATGCGAATGCAAATGACACTTTGTAATTACAACTTATTTATTACCGTGCACAATCTGATGACCAATATAGTTAGCTCACCATGGTTCTAACCTACTTCTTTCAAGGTTATTCACAACCTTTTTTCAACAAAGGAATCTCTTCTTCAAAGTCTAGGTCTTACATCCATGCATGGAGGAGTGGTTCTTTTGTTAAGAAAAAGCTATGACCAAATCTTCACATTTAGAGGGAAGAAAAGGGCAATAAAGAGAAAATGAAAAGGCA
This sequence comes from Carex parvula, assembly GCA_025461045.1. Taxonomy (NCBI): domain Eukaryota; kingdom Viridiplantae; phylum Streptophyta; class Magnoliopsida; order Poales; family Cyperaceae; genus Carex; species Carex parvula. The sequence continues at coordinate 13,663 of JAJGRW010000112.1, read as the reverse complement.
AATTTAGGGAGGGGGCAAGCCTTGAATGGTGCAAGTGTGTGAAGAGGTGGTTGAGACGTAAGATATTAATTACTAACAGGGTTTTGGTTGTGAGACGCGAATGAACTCTACATGACTTCTACTAAAAAATAGTATTTGAAAACGGAGCAGAAACATACACGATTATTTAATAAATGACCGTGTAGGAAGGAGTACAACCGTACACGTTTCAAAACTATCACCATGTACAAATAGTCGTGATTTCCGGACATAGTTCAAAACTTTCACATCGTGTGTGTATGTTGGAGGTTTTTTTGCACGAGCGCTTTCTCCAATTACACATTGTTAATGTGCAATTTTTTTCGCATTTGTATATGATATGTAGTGTATGGTCGCGTTTTCTGTACTAGTGCGTCTAGATATATTTAGTTGGTTGCTCATTTCATATTGTATGATCTTAATTAACTTTAAATTGTATGGTCCATGTTAGTTTTGATTGCATCCATATTTTTATATGTCTATTTGCCGGTGAAAGAAAGGCTCGAGCTAATTTTTTTAATCTAACTGGACAAATGGACAATCGTGATCTATTCGAGATGATTCAATAAAATCACATCACAGAAAAGTTGCTGAAATGCATGTGCCTCTATTGCCACCCATTAAATATCTTGGGAGGTCATTGTAGTCCATATTTTTTTGTTGGTGGCCTAATCACGTCATGCAATAAAGGAAAACTGTGTTAATTAATGATAACAGACTAGGCAAACAAACACTTAATTAGCCAAGACTTTTGGGGACGGACGGACGAGAAAGAATCATGAATTATGTCGGCACAAAATTTAGTAATTGGCACTTTTCTGTTTTGAGAAAAGCAGCCGGCATAGAAGTTAATTGAAACGTACGACGGTTGAGTAATTGAGTTCCATCAACTAGAGAACCCAGGATCCTCTCCATTTTCAGAACAAATGCTTCATCCATTCTTTTGTGATGGACTATGCTTAATTTTTTATTAAAAAAGCCACAGGTCTGTTCCATTGATTGAAACTGTTTTAATTTACAAATGTTCTCCTACATCAAGTCTTTGTTCTTAGACTGATAAAACATACAAACAATTCATAAAAGAGGCAACTAAGTATCATGGACTACGCTTAATTGCTTATCCTTTGTGTGAAAAAGTTGTCTGCAAGACAATGTGTGATTTTTTTGAACAAAAATTAATATTTAAATGGCTTATATGAATCGTTTTTATAAAAAAAAAATAAGTATTGTCACTCATGTTAGATTTTTAGTTTAACAAAGACACAAATTACAATAGATACAAAATAACTTAACGAGAAAATTAAAGGAGCTCAAACAATTAATTTTATGAATCCAACAACGAAGATTGTATGGCTCATGTTTCTCACGTTCTATCCTCATTTAAATATGATGATATGTTTGATATGTCTAATTAAGGTGTGAAAAAATTTCTTAATATAATACAACTGTAATGCACTTATCCAAGTTTAAAACATATATTGTATAACGTTTTATTGCATAGATTTTTATTTAAAAAAATAGTTGGGTTCGTAATTTACTGAACGCAGACTTTTTAATAAAAGTGAACTTATTAAAAAATTATAATAAATATATTTTGGGAGCGAGACTGAGATACAACGAAGGTATAATCTAGATAATAGGAATGTCTCATTTATTTTCCGAATGGAGAGATTTTATTCTTCTGAATGGAGAGATTAATTCCTTGGAGCAAGGATAGCTGGAGCTCAGAAGATTACAGCTGACAATGACACCAGGCAGTAAGCACATGTTGCAAGTTGCAAGTTGCAAGTGGTCCCAGCGCAAGTGGCCTAGTGCCATGTGAAATTTTAAGCCTACCCTCGTCTATCTGCGTATTTTTTTTAAAAATCATAATTAAAATAATTAAATTTAAATAAACAACATGATTGCGTCTAGATTTACAAAAATCATCAAAACCGAAATGCCAATTCGGTCCGAGCGCATTTTTTTCCTCCGGACCGAATTGGCAATTCGGTCTGATTGTTTTTCACTGGGTTATAGAAAGAACGCCACATAAAATCAAAAAACAGGCCAGACCGAATTGGCAATTCGGTCCAGGCTTTTTTTTTTTTTTTTAAGAGACAAGAGCAAAATAAAGCAAAATATTGTAACATTAATAATAATATAGTATTATCATATTGAATTGTTTTTAATAGTATTATAATATAAATATTGATATCAATTATTATTATCAAGATCATCATCCTTATTACTTTTATCATTATTATTAATACCATCGTCATCCTTACTGCTACTATTATTTCTATTTTTTTTAGTGCCTTAAAAATAAACAAATAGTTGTAGTAGTATTATTATCATTAAAAATAATAATGGTAGTAGTAGTATTATATTTTGATTAATAATATGATAATATCGATTTATTGTTGTAGTTAATATACATTTTTAACTACCAATTTGGTGTAGAAATACTGAAAATTTGAATTTTTTTATTTAAATTATTTGATAAATTACTTCTTTTGACATATAATTAGCATATTTATACTAAAATACGCTAAATTACTTGAAATTATGTTGAATTACACTATATTAAGTTCAATTACATTACATTACGCTAAAATACGCTAAATTACATATGAATATGGACGATATCTTCACTGAAAAGGCGAAAAACGACGGTGAAACTTCAAACGGTCATAAAACGGCGCTCGAGTGTCCGATTTCAGCAAATGACCACTTTTCGGAAAGCTTGCGAAAATGCGCATGCGTCCGTGCCCGCTACGCCTGATTTCAAAATTCAGAATCGCCAAAAAACTAAGGGAAGAGCCTCAAAACTTGAGTTGAAGTTTCCGATTAAGATTTTCATTTCTATTATTCAATCCAAGTAGCTCAGTAAATTAGTTACATAATGAACTTGTAGAATACTAATTTTTACTATTTTTTATGATTCATGAAAGATGGCACAGAATCGGTCTACTTTAGCGTAATTTACCGTATTTCAACATAATTAGCGAAGTTATTGTAATTTAGCGTAATTTAGTGTAATTCAACATAATTTATCGTAATATAGTGTAATTCAACATAATTTCAAGTAATTTAGTGTGTTTTAGTATAAATATTCTAATTATAAATCAAAAGAAGTAATCTAACAAATAATTTAAACAAAAATTTAAAATTTCAGTGTTAGATTTCTTTATTTTGCTCTAATTTATTAGTGTCTCTTAAAAAAAAAAATGGACCGAATTGGCAATTCGGTCCACGCTAAAAAAGCCTCCAGGCAACACAGTTTTACAGTTTTATTGTGAAATTGAGCTGGACCGAAATGCCAATTCGGTCTGGATAAAAAAAATGCGCTCGGACCGAATTGGCATTTCAGTTTTGATGGTTTTTGTAAATCTGGGCGCAATCATGTTGTTTATTTAAATTTAATTATTTTAATTATGGTTTTTAAAAAAAATCCTCTATCTGCCATGGTACACAATAACTGTTTTTCGTAAGATTGTGAACCATAAAAAAACACTGTTTTTGTACCGATTTTAAAAAATAACAAAAGATTTCAAAAAAATATAAAATTATATATAGAGAGAGGTTGACTAATATCAAAACGTTTGTTCCGGAGTCGTGATGCAACCAATTGGTTTTCTGAATTTCAAAGTCCAAACAGTCGAT
>JAJGRW010000112.1:0-5000 GCA_025461045.1 Carex parvula | reverse complement strand
AGTATTCCGCAGACCGTACACATGTCATGACCCAGTCAGTAAACGGGATCGGCCATCCATAGAGCAGTAATACATCCCTAATATATTCCCAACTCATTCTATCAAAGGCTTTAGACAAGTCGAGTTTTAAACAAAAATCTTCACCTTTGTAGGAGCTGGAACGGAATGAGTGCAGAACTTCTCTCAAGAGGATCACATTTTCGGATATCTCCCTACCTGGCAGAAATGCACTTTGATTCGGGGATACACAACTTGCAATATACGGCCTTACCCTTGCAGCCAGAATTTTGGAGATGAGCTTATATAGCACATTGCAAACCGAAATGGGACGGAAGTCGGTAAGCTTTGTAGGGCTATCACACTTAGGCACTAGTACTAGGTTGGATCTTGCTATATGCCTTGGCATGATGTTGGTGCTGAAGAATTGAGTGACTTGGGCAACAATTGACGGCCCAAACAATTCCCAATTCGCTTGAATGACCCTCGCATTGAAACCGTCAGGACCCGGTGCCTTGTCAGGCCCGAGTGACATCATAGCCTTCTTTATTTCGAGTGCAGTGGGCATCATTAGCAAGTGTTGTTGAGCAGCCGAAGGAACTTTGGGTATTTGGTTGAGTAGTTCGGCTGGATATGCCATGCACAGCTTTTGACATTGTTGACCTGCATAAATTGAACGAAAATGGTTAACAAAAGCAGTTTTTATATTTTTGTCACCGGTGATGAGGTTGTTGCTGCCATCAAGAATTGTGCGAATTTGACTTCGTCGGTGTTTAACCACCGCTGTTGCATGAAAGAAACGAGTGTTTCTGTCGCCATGCACCGCCCAATTAACACGAGCCCTCTGATGCCAAAAAAATTCTTGAAGCTTTAACACCTTTGCATGTTGGAACTCTAGCCTCTTTTCAACCTCCCTGGTGCTCTCATCTACTTGCTGTGAGTTGAGGTCAAGCATCTCCTTTTCTAATTGTTTCAATTTCATGTCTGGACTTGAATTTGTTTCGGCCCACACCCTAATTCCCCTTTTGAAATGCTTTCGGATTTGAGACCAATCCCCTTGACCTAACTGAACAGACTCCTTGCAGATATCATTAAATCCTTCACAAGCCATCCACCAATTTTCACACCTGAACCGCTTTTTCCCTTTGCTTTGACCCGTGTCTGTTCTTAATAGAATAGGGAGATGATCTGAATTAAATCTAGGCAGATGAAAAACCATCGCCTTTCTGAACAGCAGGGTCCAGTCTAGAGTGGCTACAGCCCTATCAAGCCGTTCTGAGATGTTGTCATAACCCGCCCGCTTATTGGACCAGGTATAAGCTGGGCCGTGATACCCTAAATCCAAAAGGCCTGCTAAGTCAGCCCATACTTTAAACCCCACATTGGCCGGCCCCAAAGAGCTGCTGCCCCCGCACTTCTCCTCTGAACGCATTATAGCGTTAAAATCTCCCAGTACACATGCAGGCCTTTGCTGATTTGAAATCTCCTGCTCAATCTCGGTCCAAATGGACCTATTCTGAGACCTTGCTGGATCACCATACACAGCCACCAACAGCCATTCCGGACCCCCACTTCTCTCTTGCACTTCAGCAATTATTAAATGCTTTTTCTTTTTTGTAACTCTAATTTTATAGTTATTACTCCATAACAGCCACAAACCTCCAGATCTACCAGTAGAATCTACAACCTCATAATTGCACAAGTTTGTTTCTCGTGCTCTTTTATCCGCCACTGATCCGCCACATCTAGTTTCGGATAAGAACACAATCTCCGCACCTGTACAGTGAAGGTAACGATTTAACGTGGCAATTGTCGTGCCCCCACTACCCCGACAATTCCACGACAGTAGCTTCATATATCCATTGCCGGCGCGTTTGGCCCCGCCGGTCTAGGCCTTTTAAGAGAAGAAGAAGAGGATCGGTTTTGTGTTGTGTTTGCCAGGCCTGAGCCCGTGTCGTTGCTGAACCCCAGAATATCATTAGACCAGCGCCTCCCCTGCTGATCACTTGTATCAAGGCTTCTTTTAAGGCCCTGATTTGAGGTACCTACAGATTCCTTTGGGACCACACTCGAGTCCATCATCCAGGCTCCCTTTCTGGGCTCCATGATATCTTTTCTAGAGATTCTGTCTTTGTAAGCCGGTGAGGAAGCTAACTCCATCAGCCTTCCATGTTCTGGGCACGTGCCCATATCATGCCCCAGTTTGCCGCAGAACCGGCATATATGTGATGCCCGCTCATAGTAGAAATGCACTCCAAAATCCCCAATGGTCTGATGTGTGAACTTTGCTTTGTCTTGCAGGGGTTCCCGGATATCCACCTTTATTTTCATCTTTATAAACTTCCTGCCACCCGAAAAGCCCTCAATTGGCAACGATACCGGGGTGCCTACTGCTTCACCAATCATATCCAGACCCTCTTCATTTACAGCATTTATAGGTACATTATAGAATTGCACCCAGAGATCAACATACTCGAATCTGTCCGGAGATAGGTCTAGATGTGAACTCACCAATTTGGTAGCAACAATGTCACCTCTAAACGCCCACGGACCACCCGAGTGTACCTTATTCTTTTCCTCCATGCTCACAAACTCCACTAGGTAGCAAGCCTTTGCAACTTGTTTGAAACTAGTTCCCGGGTCAGATCCCCATGATTTTATCATCCAACTAGAGAAAGAGGAATCGAGAACTGTTCTGTTTGTAATCACCTTTGCTAGCAAGCACCTTTCCCAAGCAGTTGTTGTTGCTGCCCTTTCCGGTAACAGAATCGCCTCCTCTTGTTGCTCATCAGTTCGAAGATCAATGAACTTTCTAATTAAAGCCTCATCTGCACTGGTCATGTCTGCCATGGGTATTGGGAGTGTTTTTGTTGGTATCAGTGTGTTTTTGGGTGGAGGAGAAAGAGAGGTTTTGATCGGAGCAAGGGCAGAGCTGGGATACGGATGGTCTTTGAGATTATTTGGAGGGGTTGGTTGTTTACTGGTAAGGTGCTGTTTAAGAGTCAAGGGATGAGGACCTAAAATAGATTTCTTATTTTTAACGGACCTGGACGTAAAATTGCCAATCCTCTGCAGTGGAAATAGAGAGAATTTCCCCTTTCCCCTCGCACTTGGATTTTTTCCTTTTTTAGAGAGATGTGAACCGTTTCCTACAAAATTGGGTACCTGGTTGGAATTTGCGGCACCAGAAGATACACACTTCCCTAAAGAAACCGTTCTACCGGGACCCACCTGATTCTCTTCTGCCGTTACTTCCTTATTCGAAGGGTTGCAATCAATTAGTTCCTCAAATTGAAGGAATTGCATTGTTGGCGCTTCAAATTCGGCAATCTTCGTGGTACAGCAGCCAGAGGAAGGTGCACCTGGTTCAAACGCCAAGCCCATGAACCAAAAATCAGCTGTGTCATTAGGCTTGGTAGGGTGAGGTGCTGGTCTTGAGGCAGCAACAGAGTGAGTTTGCGAAGTCCAGAGAGGTGCTTGATCCACATCATGAGAGGTTGGATGTAAGGATAAAGGGTTAAGGTATATAGGCAGAGAGCCTACCAATGCTTGAGTTAGAATTGGGACTGCTCCTACATGTATTAGGGGGTAAGAATAAGAGTAGAGGAGATGATAGGAGGCATGAGTATAGTAGAGAGAGGGGGAGAGTAGAGTATCCATGAATCGCCTCAAGGTTCAAAAGAAATCGCCATTCTCGCTTCTCGCTTCTCATCCAAATTCATTATAGACAAAATATTACCCTCAATGCAGCTGACTATTGCTTTTTAAAGCATATTAATTATTAAATGATTGGATGTGTTTCAACTTCAAGTAGTCACACTTGTGTAGAAGAGTGCTCTTTCTGGAGAAAATTGGATGAATGAAAACTTCATATGGATCGTTTGGTCAAAGGCTAAAGGTGCCAAGTTGCTTTCGTAATTCAAATAACGGCAAGGTTGAATTCGGCTTAATTATAATGAGATTTGCACAAGGAATATTGCATTCAGTGAATCCAGCCATTGCACTTGGTATCTAATTATGTCTCGCATTCAGCCATTCAGGTCAAACAGATAATGGTGTCTAATCTCTCAAATTTTTATCTGAGCAGATCAGGTTCAGGCTTGCTTAACCATGGTCTCCGATTGGGATCAATTTGGGCCACTCGTATATAGTCTCAAATCATTCAAAGTGCATGCATTGCATGAATTGTTTTGTTCCTAAATTATTTCTTTTACATGACGGATTTAATAAAGATAAAGTCAGTAACACCTCTAACCCCCTCATTTCATTGCAGCGCGGTGTCTCAACTTTGTGAGCAATTTGGTTAGCCTTTCTGCAATTGATTAATTAGGACAACCAAGACATAAGATAATATTGTTGAAATCAATCCAAATTACCAATTAAAACAATATTAAGAATATATTGTGTATATCAACCTCTTAATAATAATTTATTAATGATGATGATATTCATTAGTTCATTAAAAAAATATAATGAATATGTTTTATTTTATAATTAATAAAACGAAGAAAATATTTTTAATTAAATCAGACTTATCAAATGCAGATAAGATAAAAGTGTTTCATTATCGTCCCTATTCTAATTTCGGAGTCTGTATCCTCTGATATCTAATGCCGGGGGTGTCAATGATACCCTTTTAACCGTTTACCCTATCTGTACCGTATTTGATAAGACGGATACGAGTAAGATTTTTTTTTCATTAGTTTATCGGATATGAGTATGAATAAGGAACATTTTTTCATTAGCGAAACAGGTAATGTACGAGTACATGCTATTTCGAACCTGTTACCCTATAGGGTATATATTAAATAAAATTATATGAGAATGTTTGAGCAATAATTTTCGTAATAGTTCATATGTATAAGATCAATTCTTAGTAAATAAGAGTATAAAAATACTTTCATTCTATCCGTATTGTATCCATTGACACTCCTATCTAACGGGTTAACTATTCTTATTCTAAACCAATTCAGCGCTACGTGGAATGCGCATGATACTTTTAA
>JAJGRW010000111.1:1420713-1448831 GCA_025461045.1 Carex parvula | reverse complement strand
TCACGTATTATTAAATAAAAGGCCGTGTGTGAAGTAATTGACAACATTGCGTGGTTTAACTTGTTATTTTTATATTATTTGTTAGTGACAATAAATAAGTTTACGTATTATTTCAACTCGAAATGTTTGAAACGCCAATATTTTTTTACTGAAATGTAATATTTCAACTAATTTTCAAATCCTAATAGAAATATATTAACTGGAAATATTATTTTACTAAATTTAATATGTGAACTAATATGTAAAAACCTTTATGTTGTTTTGAAATAGAAATATTTTAACTAGAATATTATTTAAAAGTTGTTTCCAAACAAGATAATTAAAAAGTTATTTTCTAAACAAAATAAATATTATACATCTCTTTTTTTTTCCTTTTCTCTTTTTTTTCGCTAATTTCACATTACATTCGGCCCATATTCCTTCATTGTGGTCGGATCGCAAATAGTTTGCTTCGTCTTGTTCTTCAATTGAGGCTACCTCAGTTTGGACGTCGGTACAAAATGGAGGTATTTCGTCGAACTGGTCATACTCTTCTTCGTCGACGACGTTTTCTACCCCAACAATTCTTCTTTTCCCAGATAGGACGATGCTCCACCTATTATCACTCGGGTCAGTGACATAAAAGACTTGGGTTGCTTGCTTGGCGAGTATAAACGGATCATCAACATACCCAACTTTATTAAAATCAACGAGTGTGAACCCATCGTTATCAGCTTTAACACCCCGGTCTTCGACCCATTGACACCGAAACAAGGGAATGCTGAGGTCAGGACTGTAAATGAGCTCCCAAATTTCCTCAATAACGCCATAATACGACTTTGATGCAAAAACCGGCCGGGAATCTCCGGATCTACTGAATTCTTGAGACGTCGCCACCAACATCACCCCACTATTTTGCATCGTGCTCTTATCACTTTGGGATTTAGTGTAAAATGTATATCCGTTAATTTCGTATCCTTGGTTTCTAACAATTCGGGGTCCTTCGCCCAGCAGTCGAACAATTTCATTTACGGGCCTCATATCGGGGTTTGACTGCACCCTTTCTCTCAGCCATCCTACAAATGAACGATTATGCTCGTTGGTAAGCCACTTCTGACTTCTCGTGTAGTACTCTTGTTGAAGGATTGCCATGTGCTCATCTATATAGGGAGCAACATCTGTCATGTGCTGTAGTACCAAAAAATGCGCCTTCTGTAGTTCATCTCTATCAGCAACTACGGCTTTCAACCCAATTGTCCCGACTCCCTAGAGCCTTCCCTCATATCGAGACTTTGGAACGCCAATAGGACAGACACCGGTCATGTAGTTGGTGCAAAAATCAATCTCTTCCGTGGAATATCCTTCTACAATGCTACCTTCGGGTCGATGTCGGTTCCTTACGTTTTTTCAAAATTCCCATGTATCTCTCGAATGGATACATATACCGCATGAACACAGGACCACAGATCTTGATTTCTCTCACTAGATGAACAACAAGGTGAACCATAACATCGAAAAAAGATGGCGGAAAATACATCTCAAGTTGGCAAAGAGTAGCGACGACTTCCACCTCCAAAGAGTCCAGTATTAGAGGGTCTATCACTTTGGAATTTATTGTATTGAAGAAAAAACAAAGCTTCGTAATGGTTTGACGAACGGGCTTTGGTAAAACCCCCCGAATTGCAACAGGAATCATATGTGTCAATAAAACATGACAGTCGTGAGATTTCAGACCGACCAGTGTCAGGTCCTTCATCGACACCAGCTTCTTAATATTCGAAGAATACCCTGATGGGACCTTAATACTACGGAGGCATTCACAAAAGCTTGTTTTCTCTTTCTTCGACATCGTGCACATTGCGGGGGTAGGTATGTGCGCTTCCCTTTCTCCTGCGGTGCAAGCTCGGGTCGTATTCCCATTTCTACCATGTCCTTTCGAACTTTGATACCATCTTAGTCTTCTCCGGAATGTTCAATAATAAACCAGTCAAACTGTCGCAGACATTTTTTCAACATGCATGACATCTATGTAATGTCTCACTTCTAAATATTCCCAGTAAGGTAGGGCCCAAAATATGGACTTCTTTTTCCAAAATATTCTTCGGCGGTTTTGTGGCACACTTTCCAAACACAACATCAAGGTCTTTAACACGCTCGAAGACACCCTTCCCATCTAATGGACGACGGGCCACTCCAAGCTCAACTTTCCCGTTGAATGCCTTCTTCTTCTTACGATATGGGTGATTAATTGAAGAAACCTACGGTGCCCCATAAATACATTCTTTTGACAGTTCTTCAACCTCAGCACCTGCGTATCATCTTCACAAATAGGGCACGCTTTTGCTCCTTTACAAGTGTAACCAGACAAATTCCCGTACGCGGGGAAATCATTTACTGTGCAAAACACCATGGCCCGCAAGTTAAAGGTCTCTTTCATGTACGCATCCCACACCGAGACGCCATCACGCCATAATTTTTGGAGGTCCTCGATTAATGGTGCGAGATATACATCTATGTCATTTCCGGGTTGTCTGGGTCCTTGGATTAGTAATTACATCATTATATACCTGCGTTTCATGCACAACCAAGGAGGAAGATTGTAGATGGCTAACAGAACTGGCCAAGTACTGTGCCGACTGCTCATGCTTCCAAACGGACTCATTCCATCTGTGCTCACCACAATCTTGAGGTTTCTTACCTCGGAACTAAAATCTTTGAAATGTCTATCAAAATTTCTCCACTGAGGAGAATCAGCCGGGTGGTCTTAGTTTACCGTCCTTTTTGCGCCCTTCTTCATGCCAACGCAATAACTTCGCATCTTTGGGATTTGCAAATAACCGTTTGAATCTCGGTATTATCGGCAAATACCACAACACCTTAGCCGGAGGCCGGCCCTTTTTTCCGTCGTCACAATCAGTAGTGCCCTGGTCCTTACGTTTATACCGAGAAACACCAACTTAGGACAAACATGCATGGCCTCGTACTCATTACGGTACAATACACAGTCATTCGGACATGCATGTATCTTTCGATCTTCAAACCCACTGGATATATCAATTTTTTCGCCTGATATATTGTACGGGGTAACTTGTTGTTATCTGGGAGCATTTCTCCTAAAAGCTTTAATAAGGACGTGAAACTCTTATCGCTCCAACCATTTTTTTGCTTTCAAGTTAAATAATTTCAACACAGCTGACAGTTTCGTAAATTTGGTACACCCGGGATACAACGGCTTTTTGGATTCATTAGACAATATGAAATGTATCATAATTTTTATCAATAATTTCATCTTCCACATCATGTAACATGTCCTCCAGATTATCAATATACTCGTGTACTACATTTTCATCGATTTCCGTCTGCAGCTCATCATCATCGTTGCGATCAAGTTCAACATTATCAAAATTTTCGACATTCAAATCATCATCGCTGAAATCAGTTCAAAATTATCCAAAATTTCTACATTCTCATCGCTCTCTTCACAACGGTTAGAATTCTTATTGGTACAACTACTTTCACCAAATTCCTCACCATGCATGAACCAACATGTATATCTTTTCTTAAATCCACGACAAATCAGATGAGCTCTAATTCTTCGGAGTCCCCAAATCTTAAAAAAATTTTACAATCTCTACAAGGACACAAAATGTTGGCTTCCTTCATCTTCACTCTATACCTCTCAGCGAATTTTATGAACTCATCAACGCGACCCAAATATTCTTCACTATCACGTCGCAATTCAGACATCCAACTTCGATCCATCTGCAAATTAAATTAAAAAATGATTTCAATTAATAATGCTCAACATGTAAATTGTACCAAATTCTAGGCTTACAAAGGGCCGGTTACAATCCTAACCCACTCTTTGAATATTAGGTCCCATATGTGAACACATATTAGCGAGATTTAATTAGTATTTGAGACAAAATTCGGCAGCATTTCCCCTTAACTCCCCAAGTATGCGTAAAAACCACATACTCGTAGGAGCATTAAGGGAAAATACCGTCGAACTTTCCTCAATTACTAATTAAATCCCGCTAATATGTGTTCACATCCTAAATGAGACCCAATATTCAAAGAGCAGTCCCAAAACGGGGACTATCCAAAATTAATCCCTATTGGATTAATTTTGGACGGGCAAGGACCTAAAAGCATCAGTAGGGGTCGGTTATTGGACAACAATACACTACTTACACATGATCGATCTAAATAAGTACAAATAAGTAACATAAAATTAGAGGAAGAAAAGGAAAATATATATATATACACTAACCTTAGAAAGATAGAGAGGAGAAAATACAAACTTCAAAGATCTAGATAATACCAGCTGCTGGCCTTTGCAGAAATCGGATCAGCGCATTCAATACAGAGAGAGAGACAGTAATTACTTGATAAAAAAACGGTATTAATTATTAAGAACCGTTAATGGTAGCTAATTTCGTTTAGGTTATCTTTTAATTTTGCAAATTCGGGCAGCAAATCCCATTGTTTAGGGATGCTAAAAATTATTATGGAATTTATAGTTCATTGATGAATAGAATTAAAGTTTTCGTGTCCTATATATTTTTTGGTTTTTTTTTATTTATGGGCTAGTCTTTTTCTACACGGATTTAAAAAAAAAAAATTCCTTGTAGCTATTTCGTACACGGATATTCAACTAATATCCGTGACAATTACTATTTGGACACGGTTTTAAGTTTAATATCCGTGTATGTTATCCTATATATTTTTCAATTAACAATTTTTTTCTGGGCTAGCCTCCAGTTTTGCTAGCCAGTTTGCTACAAAATTCAATATTGAGTTTACCCCCAGTTTTTCAGATAATTTGACATCCAGTTTTCCAATTACAGCACAAAAATTATACTTAGCATTACAAAATTCATATTTAGCATTACAAATCCATGTTCAGCAATTACAAAATTCATAGATTCATCTCCTTATTTACAATTACAGCACAAAAAATTACTAAATTCTCTATATTTTATTTAATTACAAGAACATGCTTTATATTTGAAACACAAAATCGGTGGATGGCATACAAACCGGTCAATTAATAAGGGTAAACTTAAAATTCATGTACACTAAATTATACAAATCCATATTGAGTATTACAAAATTTAAATTGAAACATTATACAAATCCATATTGAGCATATATTACACAAATCCATACTGGGTAGACATATCCTTCTTCCTGAGCCTCGATCCCATAGTGATTTCATATATAAACTTAAGGTTTACATTTGGTGCCAGTAGCCAGGGTTTACAGAGGGTAATTATGAAGATATACATGTTTTAATAAAGAAAGAGTTGAGTAAAAAGTTGGATGAAGGACCTTGGAAAAAAAGGGAAGAGGTGGATGAAGGACCTTCTGAGCCGGATGAAGAGTCGAATGAGAGTCGGACACAATCTTGTCAGTCTGACAAGATTGTGCCCGACTCCTCATTCGACTCTTCATCCGGCTCTGAAGGTCCTTCATCCCACCTCTTCCCTTTTTTTCAAGGTCCTTCATCCAACTTTTTACTCAACTCTTTCTTTATTAAAACATGTATATCTTCATATTACCCTCTGTAAACCCTGGCTACTGGCACCAAAAGGAAGAGCCATCGTTTGCTCACCCCGAATGTGACATGGTTCTACAAAAAACAACAATATTAGAAACAAGCACAATTAATCACTAAATAACTATTATACCTGCAACACTGTATTATACATGCATTAGTTGATTATACATGCATTACTCTATTATTAGAAACAAGCACAATTTATACATGCATCACCTCTATTGTACATGCATTACTAAACAAGCACAATTATCAAGCTAATCATCACTAAACTAACAATTATACATGCATTACTCTATTATACATGCATTAGTTGATATACATGCATTACTCTATTATTAGAAAAAAGCACAATTATACATGCATCACTCTATTTAATATACTAATTATTTACATTATCTCAACAAATCAAGCATGCATGCATTAATTACTAATTGACCTAAATAAGCAATAACAAGTAACAGAAAATTAGAGTAAGAAAAGATAAATATATACACGACTAACATTAGCAAGATAGAGAGGAGAAATACAAATTAACTTCCAAGATCTCAGATCCGGCCTCCTTGTGCGCAGAAATCAGACCAATTCGTATACAGAGAGAGAGATTATTAATTGATCAAACGGCGCTGGAAGGAGAAGGCCTTTAATACCAAAACCCTACACTTTTTTCGACACGGATTTATACTTAACAAACCAGTTTGTACAATATGCCGTGTATAAAATTGGCAAAACCGTGTATCGATAATCAAAACCCTAGAATAACTTTCTCCACGGATTATTATGTAAACAGCCGTGTAGCTCTGTCAAAGATTTCTACACTGCTGTTTTAAACAAACATCCGTTGTGAATTTCGCATATTTCTACCAATTACCATTTTGTACACGGTTTTTAGGTAAATATCCGTGTATGATTGCCCTATATATTTTTTTAGATATTTTTTTTTTCTGGGCTAGCCTCCAGTTTTGCTAGCCAGATCTGTTCAAGTATTGAGATTACCCTCCAGTTTTTCAGATAATTTTGTCATCCAGTTTTCCAATTACAGCACAAAAATTATACTTAGCATTACAAAATTCATAAATTCATATTTAGCATTACAAAATTCATAAATTCAACTCCTTATTTACTATTACAGCACAAAAATTACTAAATTCACTAATAAAACATTACAAGAACATTACTAAATTCACTAATAAAACATTACTAATATGCATAAATTCATATTTTATTTAACACCTTACAAGAGCATGCTTATCCTGGTTAGGTTCCAAAGAATGAGGCAGACTAACTTTCACCTAACAAAACATTTTCTGAAAATTAAATTATGTTTTAGTCCCTTGTTTTTGGCGATGCATAAATGGACATGTGGCAGTGTTCTTACGTTGTTGTTTAAATTCTTTCGCAAACCACATCTTATTCAAAGGGGGTTTGTGTAAGAAATTAAACAACAATGCACTGCCACATGCCATTTATACACCGCCAAAAACAAGTGATCAAAACATGATTTAATTTAAAGAACATGTTTTATTATTGAAAGTTAGTTTTACCCATTTCTTTGGAACCTAACCAAGAAAAAACATGTTCTTGTCAAGTGTCAAATAAAATATAGTGAAAATAAAAAGAAAATGAAATTCATCACATGCTGTCCATCGGAAAGTTCATCACAATCTGTAAATAAAAATGATGAGTAAGTAAGCAACAATAAGTAACAGAAAATTAGAGGAAGAAACGGAAAATACATGCCAGAGATGAAGGAGATATTCATGCCAGAAGTGAAGTCCAGATGTAGGTTATCAATTATATCACATCGCTCGTCTTGATAGATGAGCTCCAAAGATAGCGACTTATCTTGATAGATAAGCGATCTGACATAATTGATAAACCTAAATCAAAATTCCAATTATTAACCGTGGAAATGATTATCAAAGTTGATCAAAAGCGATATGTAAAGTGACCGGTCTTTCTCTCTTCCTAAGGTTATACAGGAGAACCTACAATTTACCTATGAATTGAAAAAACTCTAACCTTTCCGTTTGTTGAATTACTTGATCAAAACGGCGTTGGAAGGAGAAGGTCCTTTTATACGGCGCGGGAAGGAGAAGGCCTTTTATACCAAAACCCTACACTTTTCTACAAGGATTTATACTTAACAAAACCGTGTACAATGTGCAGTGTATAAAATTGGCAAAACCGTTGTATCGATAATCAAAACCCTACAATAACCTTTCTCCACGGATTATTATGTGAACAGCCGTGTAGCTCTGTCAAAGGTTTCTACACTGTTATTTAAACAAAAATCCGTGTGTATTTTACATATGTCTACACGGTTCTCATCCATAAATATCCGTGTAGCTCTCACATGGCTATCTACACTGTTAGTTAAACAATAATCCGTTTACAATTCTGATAAACGTCCGTGTAGCTCTCTCAAGGCTTTCTTCCCTGATTCTTTAATAAATATCCGTGTAATAGATCCCACAGATATTTCGGGCTTCCAAAAAATTACAATAGCACACGGTTTTTGTATAAAATTGTCAAATCTGTATACAATGTGCCGTGTACAATGACCATTTCTGTAGTAGTGTTTTATGTTTTGTTAACTTTTGTACTCTATCCTAATTGTGTTGACCTCTTCGTTTTTATTTTATTTTATGTTTTGTTAACTTTTGTACTCTATCCTAATTGTGTTGACCTCTTCGTTTTATTTTATTTTATGTTTTGTTAACTTTTGTACTCTATCCTAATTGTGTTGACCTCTTCGTTTTTATTTTATTTTATGTTTTGTTAACTTTTGTACTCTATCCTAATTGTGTTGACCTCTTCGTTTTATTTTATTTTATGTTTTGTTAACTTTTGTACTCTATCCTAATTTTGTTGACCTCTTCGTTTTTATTTTATTTTATGTTTTGTTAACTTTGTACTCTATCTTAATTGTGTTGACCTCGCAATTTGTAATTGATATTGTACATCATCCAATAGTCATGATGAAAATGACAACTAAGGTGTATATATTACCTAAATTTTTAAAACTTGTAGTGTCAAGCAATCAATAGTAATTTTTATTTTAACTTACAATTATTTATTCTGTATATAATGTTGATGACTCTAGTGCTGATCATACATGCAGTGGACGGAAATGTAGTAGTTGAAGTTTGTGGGTTGTTTTATTTTTAGTAATTCGAATACTTATTTTTTTTTGTGTTAGTAAAAATCACAGAATTACTAAGGTTCTTTTAATTTTCATCAATTATGCTGAAATTAATAGGCTATTTGCACTTTACTCCACCATTAATTGACCTTGCACTAGTACAGAAAATGCGACCATCAACGGTCCGGAAATCTAATGACACACGGTCTTTTAAATAAACCGTGTCCGATATATTTCATAACATACACGGTTAAGCCAGAATCAACCGTGTATGTTCTCCAAAAAAGGCGCTGATCTCTTAGGATGTATAGACTGTTTCGTAGAAAGAAACTGTGTCAGTCCTCCCAAAAGAGCGCTGATATTTTATGATATATACACGGTTTTAGTACGGTGTTGTTAACCGTATACGTACTTGTAGAAACATACACTGGTATTTGGTTACGAGAGCCGTTTTAGATTTTGACGTCCATACTTTTTTATGTAACTGTGTTTGATATGTATATATTTTTTCTTAATTAATATGCCATTTATAATGGCTAGCAGCCATATATTTGCTAGCCACAGAAAATGAAGACATGTTCATCAATTAGCCACAGAACATATTCAAAACATTTACAGTCACACAGATACAAGGAAATTACTAAGTATCTATATATAATATTGTCATAAAGCAATTAATTATCCAGAAGTGAGACCTGTTCAGTAATTAGCCATGCACATAACATATTCACAGAACACATAACACATAACATATTCACATGACATTTACAATCACATAGATAGAAGGAAACAATCACCTACTGTTTCAAGCATTCTTCACAGAACACAGAACACATGGAAGCAATGCCATCAACCACCTACAGCATATACGGCCTCGCATTACCTGGGAACTGTATGCAGGTTGGAAAATTTTGTAAAAATAGCTATATATTTTATTGATTTTATGTTGGAATTAAATACGATTAATGTTTGATAAAATACATACCCAGACTTTTGGAAAATTCTTCTGATGCTCAGTCACAAATGAGTTCATGTACTTCATTATGTAGTACCTGCACTCCCAAGTATCCTTTTGCTGCCTCCACTGAATTGTAAGGGAAAATTTGTAAAAGGTTATTATTGTGAATAAATTAATTGTAGTAATTAATAATAATGAAACTTAATGCTAGGATATGCAGTGTGTTTACCATTGTTTGTTCCCATTTCAAATCGTGTCTATCAAATATCAATCGGCCCATCATCTTTCCTATAGTTCTCAAAGGCCATTTAAGAAAAAAAAAATAAGGTTAGCAACTAGTGTTAAATCTATTAAACGAATGAAATACCACAAGTGCAGAAATACTATAATTTGAAATGATTGCTTACTTGTTTAAAACGGAGTAAATGTCCTTAGTCTCTAGCCTTTTTCCTTCCGACATCCTCGAGTCCAAGATGTATACCGTAGATCTCCGAGGCCAAATCAACAGCATGGACCAGTGTTCACTAACAAAATTGAAAGTAATAACAATCAATGTGAAATTATTTTTGCACAAACCCTAACCCTATTTGGAGAACCCTATAATAAATATGCTCAAGCAATATGTATATCTATGTAATCTCTGAAGGTATGGAGCGAGAAAAAATTGGATCGAATCGTCAGTAGTTATCATCATTGCATCTTGAATGTAATGTTCTACTCGATCAGGGCTATGTTTGATTGCTCCTTGGTGAATAGAGTTAGGTAATAGAAAGGCACATCTATTGACCTCCATTTGTGAACACAGATTGTGTAGGTCGCTGAAAATTAGACGTAGATAACAGATTAGAATAGAGGGGCTTGTGGTCAATAATTTGAAAGAAATAATAGACTCACATCATGAAAACATCGAGCCATCTACAGTTCATCATGAGTTTCAAGTCATCGAACCCAACCAGGGTTATTTAACATGCAGTTCTAATGAAGGAAAGAGGAAAACAAATACATATTCTATTCGAATATTAATAGAAGCAACAATTAGATTAATTTGGTGCTCTAACTAAAAAGATCCTAAGAAATGGAAGAGTGTGAAAAATATAGTTAAAAGTATGAAATCATTAACCAGGGTGAATTTTTAGGGAGATAAGAACAAATCGATCGAAGATAGAGGAAGAAAACGAATTCATATCACATCTAAGGTAAGATAATATTTGAGTGTTAAGATTACACTCGGATCCTGACAAAGTGAAATATTTGGTATTAAAATATAGAACCTTTTTGAAGGGAGTTACGCCCCAAGGATTGTCAGGCTGCTCTGGTTCCCCTGATACTACGAGTCTTCCCGAAGGATCTGATTTCACTTGTACCTTCATTGCCATATAAATCAACAAATATTAGTTCTGTATATCTCAAAAACCTCAAAATTACATATTTGCCCTTGTAAAATTCATAATATCATATTTCCCCTTTTAAATTTTATAAGCTCGCAAATTTACCCAATTTATAATTTTTATTATTTTTTCTATTAAAATTCATTTTAAATTTATACACTTCCCATTTTACCCTTTATTAAAATTCAATTTACGTATTTCAGTCATTCCTCAGAATACATTACATATTTGCCCCCGAAATCAAAGCAAAGGCATTGAAAAAGAAAAAAAAAGTGCTTTGAACAAAAAAAGGGACAGTAAATTTTACCTCTTCTCGCAAAAGCCCTGGAACTAAGGCATAGATTTCATAGCAGTCTTTCTACACAAGTGAGTTGAAAGACAAACAAGTATAATTAAATCATAGAGGAATAGAAACATTACTAGAATTTACAGCAAAAAAAGAGGAGGAAGTACTTACAGTTTTTTTGACATTAACTTTGACCCAATCAGCTGGCGGTCCCTCATCGACAATGCTTATATCCAATCTGTTAATCACCATTTTATTACATCAAATCAACAAATCAATTAAAATTTAAAACAAATAAAAGTAACAGTATGGGACTGAACTGGTACGAAGGGGTCAAGGTTGGTGCAGGAGAAATAATAAGAACTAAGACTTTTTATTACTGAGAGGGAGGATAAAAAGGTAAATTCAGCTTATAAGTTTTGTACACTTTTCTATAGAGAGAGAGAGAGAGACTGAACTGGGGTTTCTCAACTTTGATAAGAGCCAGCCTGTGATCATTTTGATCAGGAGTGCAAGGTTTCTTCCTTTTCAAAGAACCTAAGCAACAATTAACAGTATAAATTTAAATGAGTAAAATCTGAGCAGACATATTGCATGCAAATTTGTAGCAAAGTACCACTGTTTTTAAGAAATTTGTCCTTCTTTGAAAGATATGGTGCACTCCTGTCCTGAAAAAAAAAAAAAAATGTTAAACTTTTCGGATGGTTGGGACATCGAGTATGCAAATAAAATCAATGTTACACTGTATTTGCAAATTCATATTGAACATTTGTGAAATATGTGCATCTAACACAAGAAACTTTGGCTAATTTGTAATGCCATTAGATAATTAAAACCAGTGTTCAGCCAAAAGTACAAATTTTGCTGCTAAATTTTTAGTAATGTAAAGTTTTCAGATCAACAGATCCAATTGAGGAGAACAATATATGAATATATGAATCTAGTTGGCCTTGACTGTGGCTCTATCCTGACACCCCCTCAACATAAATCCAAAATTTGTAATAATGTTCATTAAATTTAGTAAATTTTATATGCATTATTACCTTTCAGTCCCCCTTATAAAATGAAATTACACTGCATTTGAATTTTCCATCCCCCAATCTCAATTTTCTAGTTCCGTCCCTACCTATTGTACAATATAATACAACAAACTATATTGGTATCTTATAAATAAGTGCCATATTCAAAAACCCAAAGAGGGACCTGTTCTAACTGCACTCAAACTATAAAAGCCATATGGATTTTGATTTTGGGTTTGAATGAAAATTGTTGAGTTAAAATGACAAGGTGACAAATATAAAAGATGTTGGGTTTCTTTTGAAAATTAAGAAAAATAAAAGAGAGAAATGTAAAAAAAAGAATGTGATAACAGACCTTAATTATAGCATCAGCGATCTCACCATTGCCGAGTACTCTCTGAGAGTGCCATCCTTCCATTGCACGATTAGCAGCATCACGCCTTGCTCTACCAGATGCAGATCCGCCTTCATTTCCAACCTATATTAATTCAAAATTAAGAGAAATCATAAGAGAAATCTATGTAATTCTTGCAATGTGGGTTCAAAAGCACTGTTATTTGGACAAATTTAGCAAAGTTAAACTAAAAAGCCAACTAAAACTACATTTTTCTACTAAAAATACATGTTATTAGTTCCAAATTTTCTTAAAAGATAAATGCATTTTAAATACGTCTACATTACGAAATTAATGAAATGCTACTGGTAGGAACCTTTTTTCTCAACTTGTTCAACAAAGTAGGGCATTTTGTAAGTTTCTCATATATGACCAACAAAACACCTTAGAGAGAGAGAGAGAGAGAGAGAGAGAGACCAGAGGTACTGGAAGTTCTGGCATAGCAGCATGTAGCTGTCCAGTCCTTATTTTGTGTTTCTCGTACTCCAGCAGTGCCTACAACAAAATAAAAAATAAAATAGAGCAAAAACTCTCCCCTTCCTTTAAATCTTGGTGGTGTATCAGTTACTACCAGTACCATCTCAGTCTGTTGAATGACAAGCATAAGCTTCAATTCCCAAGTGGGCCCATTCGGCAAAACATTGGAATAGAGGAAAAGTGAGGAAAAACGGAATTTGGAATAGGCTTCAATTCCTCACTATTCCAGTCGTGTTCAGTTAAAGATGGAAGGATGGAAGAGTGGAAAGAGTATTGGTAAATGAGTCAATTCCATCTATTGGAAAAGGCCAATTCCTCTATTCCACCAATGGAGTCGAGAATTGGCTCATAGAGGAATAGAGGAATAGAGGAGGGCCTAGTTGCAAAAGGCAAGGGTCTAATTGCAAAAATTCATTGTCAATTCCACTTTTCTCTTTTCCACAATTCCACTCAATTCTTTTCCCGTTCTTCTAGAATAGTGCATCTATTTCAATCTATTCCTCTATTCCAGACTGTATGAGTTTAAAGCAAGTAATCAGAGAAAACATTTAAATACCTTCTCATAAAATTGCCGAAAAGTCCAAGAAACAGTTGTGCATGTCCTAAAATTGCAATAGAAAATAAAAAAAAAACAGGATAAAAACCAGACTGTATGAGTTCGGCATTTGAATACTTGAATGTTTTTCCAGAAGTAAAGAGAGGATTTGTTAAAAAAAGAAAAGAAAATGAGTAATTTACTTTGGGGGATTAAAGGATTCTCCAACTTGAAGCCAAAGCTTTTGAGATGTAACCTAAAGAAATATTTACACATTATACATTATACATTACATAAAGATTTATTCTTTGGACAACTTTGTAAAAGGAAAAGTAAAGTGTACCTTTTCATAACAACCCAATCTAGTTGTTTGTCTCCACAACCTGAAAAAAAGAGATCCTGCTTAATTTACAAAATAAAAAACTGTTATTTTTTGCTAACTTTTTGTGGTTGTGAGCACCTTTATAGTGTTTTATGTTTATTTTTGTGAAATAATTTCTGGGTAGTTCTTTAATTTCATGAAACACCATAGAATTTCAGATTAGTACAAAAATTTGAAATGAAAAACTCACTTGAGCAAATTCAGACCTTCGCCATAGAATTTTGGTGGCTTAAATTCAAAGTTGTTCTCTTTATGAAAAACCTCCAATTCCTTCATAAAAGCACTTTGTTCTTCTTCCAAACCCGAATCATCTCCATCAGACCAATAATCAAAATTAAAATGACTGATTTGCCCTTCCTCTAACTCCATCTCCATTGGGTTGTCTCTGTTTTCACCTTTAATTTCATTTTCCAATTGGGGTTTCTCTGCTTCTTCTTCTCCATTTTCATCACCATTTTCTATGGGGGTTCTCTGAATAATTACTTCCTCTCCAGATTTCACTGCTCCAAAGTTGGAACCAAAAATCAATGTCTGCTTCGAGATCGATTCAAATGGGATTCTAAAATGTCCACAAGGTACAGGAACCGGTCAATAAAAGCAAGATAACTGTGACCAAATGATGAAGGTCGGCTAAGCGAGGCACGAGTAGAGAGGATGATCACCGAGAAAAAATCAAACAAAAAGGGTTTTTTGGGCTAAGCACGCGTGACACGTGCTACTTATCTTAGAGCGCGGCTCCGCGGGGAATGTACCCATTATCAGGGGCTGCTTTACGTGTCTGACACACGTACTTCACCAGAGCCAATTTGAACCCGGAATGTGGTTGCATTCGACCACACCAATCCACGGGCGGAGCCTGTATTTAAAACACTATATTATAGTTAAACATCCCTCGTGGGACTAATCAGTGGAAACAAATCGGAAATATCCGGGGGAAACGCTAGTATTTTTCGTTCTTATTCCATATATCCTTTTACTCAGCGGAGGAGGCGAGGAGCGTTCGTCTAGAATGGGCTTCAATTGCCCAAGATGCAATTCTCAACGGTACAATTAAAATGGCCCGTTACATTATTTGGAAAATTGTAAACTAACGGGCCAGGCCAGCCTGTGTGCTTTAGTCCCGGATGCACATGAAAGGGAAATTATTGTAAAAATGGGAAGGAAATTAGACTAAAACCTTAAACCCTAGTTCAGGGGAGAAGAAGGGAATAGAAGAGAGGAGAAGAAGAGCGAGTCTAGAGAATAGAGAGAAAAGAGAATTGAAAGGGAATTGTCGTGAATTCATCTCACATGAGGTAACATAAATTTTGAGTTTAGATCCGGACCGTCAGATCTGTTACGGCACGAATAATTGATGGTCCAAATCTAAACTCAAAATATTCAGTTACCTCAGAGGAATTCAGATCCAGTGCAATACCTGACCGTGAATAATGAGATCTGAGTCGCCAGTTTTAATCTTGCACAAATCTCAAAGCAAACCCTTACAATCCAAATAAGCACCGAAGTGATATTCTATGCGGTAAGGTACCTTAGGATACTCAAGCGGGCTTAGGGTTTACAACTGGCGTGAATGGGTTTTGTGGGCCCGTATATAATCTGTCATTATTGATTAGCTATTGATGTATGTTAGCCAATTATTCGGGTACAGATTTTAAGCGAGCAGTTTTAGCTTCATGCAGCGCAAGAACCATATGCAACTCTTTGTTGATTCTATAGTCTGAGCGCTGCATGAAGCCAAACTACTTTGTTAAAATCTTTACCCAATTATTCAATCTATAAGTCAAATCAAAATTAAATGAATGATCTGACGGTCCAATATTTCAAGAAAATAAAATAATAAATGATAATTATACAAATATCATATGAATCTGATTTGAAACGCTAATTAGGTTTTGCGAGTACAAATTGGGCGGCAACATATTTTCTGTTTTTAGAATTCATAAGTACATAAAATATACATAGCTTTATTTTCTTACTTTATTGATTAAAATAGAAATGATATCTCTTATTATTTTTCTAATAATGTTATATAAAAAAAAGAGGAGGGATCCACTTACAACATTTGTAAGTTAACAACAATTTTAAAAGTCAAAACAGTCGATCTAAACTGTTTAACATGATATATCTATATTAAAATGTGCTTGGAGATAAAATTTACATTTTTTTGAATTTTTTTACTATTTATTAAGTATTTTACAAAACTGCTATTTTTCAGTGGTCCAGAATTGTCTAAAAACAACAGTTTTGTAAAATACTTAATAAATAGTAAAAAAATTAAAAAAATGTAAAATTTGATCTCCAAACATATTTTAGTATAGATATCATGTTGAACGGTTTGAATTGACTGTTTAGACTTTTAAATTCGTAATACCGAATTATTGTAAGATGTTGTAACTTACAAATGTTGTAAGTGGATCTCTCCTCATAAAAAAATCATATACCCTAATCTCATATAATTATAGATAAAAATTTCTTTATAATGAAACACAATGAGAAAACACTTGTTTTGATTCGGAAAATTTTATTAATCAAAGGCTAAATCGATTTTTTTACCATAGCATAAAAAAAAATGAAGGAAGGGTCCTCAATTGTACGGATACTGATCGGATATTGGATATCCGTAGATACATACATAAATATTTTCATAATATGTATTAAATTATATGGTATATATTTATTATTCAATACGAATAATTAAATTTCAAAACCATATCCGTATTTGTATCCGCACAGATATTCGAATATTAGATATCTGTATCTAATTTTCGGATACGAATCTAGATACGGTTGGATATTATCCGATCCGTTTGCACCGCTAGTATTATCCAATCCGTTTGCACCCTTAATTTTGAAGTTTTTATCTATAACATTCGGCCCAAACTCAAGTCTTATCCTCATTTTAGCAAGAATTCTTAATATATGGGCCGCTAAATAATCTAGTGGACCCAGACCAATCCAGCGGCCCAATTTGCAGATTTTGTGAGAGAATTATGTAAATGGACCGCTAGATAATTTAACGGGTTTGGATCCGTTGTATTATTTACAAAAAATGAATGTAGGTGTTTATTGTTTTGAATTGAGTTTGAACCGATACTATAGATAAAAATTTCGGAAAAAAAATTATACAAATTTATGTAATTAAGGAAGAAATTAAGTAACCAACGGCTATGACAACCACAAGAGCCTGTCTATAGACACTGTAATCTCACGTACAAATCAGAAATATACACTAGTACAAAAAACCCCTTCACCGACCCTCAACCACCGACGGTTTTAATATGTAACAGTCGGTGTAGAGACTGCTGGTAAAATCGTAAATAAGAAGAACCTCAACACTGACTGTTCCATTACAAAAAACCGTCAGTGAACCAACACCGACTGTTTTTTAAAAAAACAGTCGGTGTTGCTCATACCCTACAACGACTGTTTTTTCTAAAAAACAGTCGGTGTTGAGCAGTCACCACACTGACTGTTTTTTAAAAAACAGTCGGTGTTGCTCATACCCTACACCGACTGTTTTTTAGAAAAACAGTCGGTGTTGAGCAGTCACCAACACCGACTGTTTTTTTAAAAAACAGTCGGTGTTGCTCATACCCTACACCGACTGTTTTTTGTAAAAAACAGTCGGTGTTAGTGATACCCTACACCGACTGTTTTTTACAAAAAACAGTCGGTGTAGGGTATGAGCAACACCGGTTTTAGTTCGAACCGTCAGTGTTGCGTTTTTTTGCTGGCTATTTTTCTAAACAAAGTCGGAACCGTCAGTGTTTTATTTCTCTGAAAATTTTGCTTCGCGGGTTTATCTCCTCCGATCAGCCGCCAAAGCCTTCTAAATTTCATTTCCCTCTTTTCAATTTCAATTCACTCTTCGCCAAACTCTTCTCCTGACCCTTCTCCTTCAAACCTTCTCCTGACCCTTCTCCGCCAAACCCTTCTCCTGACACGGTACTCCCTCAGTTCCTTCTCTGATCGGAAGCCCCACACTAAAATCCCACCCGCTAGCCAAACCTTGTACCCGCTAATCTAATTTTTGGTTTGTGAAATCGCGAAGACAGAGAGAGTCACGGAGGAGTGCGCGGCCTCACCGGAGACCGCCCTGAGGAGTTCGCAAGAGGAGAATGTGGTGCGCGGCGGCCTGAGGAGCTCACTGCTGCCACTGGTACGAAGCAGCTTTCGCGTGGTCCCTGATGCATTGGTTCTGCTCTTCCCTACCTATCCTTTTCAAATCCACTGATCGAAGGTGATTTGTATGTTTTGGGTTATAAATCGTGTGCTTCCTTCTTTCTTTTCTTGACGAGATTCTAGGATTTGAGTTTGAGATGATGTTGGGCTCTTTACCTCCTATGATCTTACCACCTCCTTCCCCTTCGACCCAGGTTCTTCTTTTATTACTTCATGTGCTGGTTTCTTTGTTTTTTGTTTCACCTAATGCTACAAAAATTGATGTCAGATTTAATATTTTCTCTCTATTGATTTAGAATTAGATTTGACAAATGGTTGATGAACTGAACTTGGTTCACATTCTTTGTTGTTATATTTTATTGTTATTTTTTTTAATTGGTTATTTCATTTGTTCAAACAGGAGATGTTCTTGCATTATCGGTGTTTCTTGCAATAAAGGTATGTACCAAGCTTAAATGATTATAGTTTTATTTTGATATAGGAAAAGATCAGAAATATCTGGAACTGACTTGCATATTATATTTCTTTGTAATGTCTGTTTCTTTATTTGGGGTTATCCTTTTATTAAAAATAAGTAGAGAATAGGGACTGACTTGCATATTCTTCTCATATAAAGGAGAGAGGAGGGTAAGTGTAAAATTCATTCAATTTCACAATGTAACTCAAAGTCAAAAACTAAATTGAGATTTTCACCAGCAACCTTAGGTTTCAACTGGACCTCTAATTTTGATGTCCACTTAGGTTTATATTTATTAGTTAAATTTTTGCAATGTGTTGCTGTTGGCATGCCTTTGTTTAATACATCAGCCTTTTAGAAACTTGATTTTAATTTGTAATGCTATTTTCCTGCATTTGTTAAATAATATAATAGTAAAAAAAAATATATTAGCAAATGTTCTTAGTACTGGTCCTGTTCTTTGAATTGTAGTGTTAAAAGGTGGAAGTGTTGTTGATCTGTTTATCTTTTAAAGAGTCAGAACCTATTCGTAGGTACATTCCTACTTCTTTCTCACCTTGCTCACTTGTGATTTGCAACACCAAATGTTTAGTCTTTCGCAAATTACTTTGATTATAATTTTATAGTTTATTAGACCTTTTTGCAACAGAACTTTTGGTCACTTGTATTCATTCTCAATTGCTCAACAGAACTTCCAAGTACGTACGATTGATTCATCAATTGCTCAATTTCCATTTCATGTTGCCTTCAGATCAGATCCCAATTTTAATTTATTTTTTGCAATCTCTTTAACTATTTAATCATATTACTTGCATTCAATCTCAATATAAAACAGTGCCTTTTGTCGAGCATAGGAACTATAAAACTGTCTACTGACGCACACTTGCATTCAATCTCAACATAAAACAGTGCCTTTACTTGTATTTTCTGTTTTGTACCTTGTTGTTGTTTTTATTAATGTAGAGAAAGAATCTTCGAATCTTGTATGATGCTATTGGAACACTTGCTGATGCAGTTGGTGCAGAGTTAAACCAGGTATATTTCTTAGCTTCCATTAATATGTTGTCAAATTTGAATAATTGGTTCTCTTTTTCTTTTTTCTTAAAATTTTAAGGAGGGGTACGTTACACATAAATTCTCTAATGCAAATGCTGACAAGGATCTTTTTCCTTTACTCGAGTGTTTTACTTCCATAGCTCAGGTATCTCCTTTATTCTTCTTATTGATGTTTAACACGTATTGTTTTAAGCAAAATATTTTTTTGATCGACTTGCTAAGAGTTACCTTTCATAACTTGTATCTATCTCTCCAGTATAATTGTTTTGCCATGCATATGTTTGTTGAAATGACACACCTTACTATGAAATACATTGTTTGATATAATTCTTTTGAATTTATAAATGTGTTCATAGTGTTCTTCTTCCTTTTTTTTTTAGGCACTTGGTCCAGGCTTTTCGCAATTTGCTGAACCAGTGTTCCAGAGGTGTATCAGTCTTATCCAGTCCCAGGATCAGACTCTGGTGAAGATACAGAAATATCTAAAATTACAGAGATGCGCTTTCTGCCATCTGACGCCAGCCAATGTATTTCTCCAAATAACCAATTCTTTTGTACAAGTTAATTATAGGCTTTTTTTTTTTTTTTGCAAACAGCACCCACCATCTTACAGATAAATTCCATTTGCCCTTAAACTTATTTTGGTCCTCTTTCTTATATGTTTATTTCCTGCCTTAGTTCCTGCTTGAACTAAATATGAGTGTGTTTTCTTATATGTACGGATGCAACTACTACATATTTCTTATAGTGTGTTTTTTTGTGAATGAAATATGAGTTATGTTGTTTATATTGTGTCGCTCAAATTATTGCATGATATTCTAATTAATGTCAATTAATGTCGAATAGTAATATATTGCTAGCAAAAATATGGAGGCTAGTCCCGATATAAATAGAATCATGCCAAAATTTTATTCCTACACCGACTGTTTTTCTATAAAAAACAGTCGGTGTAGGCAGACAACACCGGCTGTTTTTTTATAGAAAACAGTCTGTGTAGGCAGCCAATACCGGCTGTTTTTTATAGAAAACAGTCGGTGTAGGTGTCCAACACCGGCTGTTTTTTATAAAAAAACAGTCGGTGTAGGTAGCCAATATCGGCTGTTTTTTTTTAAAAACAGTCGGTGTAGGTGTCTACACTGACTGTTATTTACCCGTCAGTAAAGATATACCTATACTGCCGGCGCCATCACTGACGCCTCAATAACAGTCGGTATAGGGATTTTTAACAGTCGGTGAAAGGGTTTTTTGTACTAGTGATAATATACAATCTTCACATATTATCTCATCAATTTACATAAAAATATCAGATACTATAGATAAAAATTTCGGAAGAAAAATTATACAAATCTCTGTAATTAAGGAATTAGTCAGATAGCTAGCTCATATTAAGAAGTACAAACGTACGGCTATGACAAAAAAGTATAGGCACTGTAATCTCATGTACAAATTAGAAATATAATATACAATCTTCACATATTATCTCATCAATTTACATAAAAATATCAGATACTATAGATAAAAATTTCGGAAGAAAAATTATAAAAATCTCTGTAATTAAGGAAAGCCAGACAACTAGCAAAGCATATTAGAAAGTAGCAACGGCTATGACAGCCACAAGAGCCTATTTATAGGCACTGTAATCTCATGTACAAATAAGAAAT
This sequence comes from Carex parvula, assembly GCA_025461045.1. Lineage (NCBI taxonomy): Eukaryota > Viridiplantae > Streptophyta > Magnoliopsida > Poales > Cyperaceae > Carex > Carex parvula. The sequence goes on along the minus strand of JAJGRW010000111.1, from coordinate 1,427,349 downwards.
ATAATATACAATCTTCACAATTATCTCATCAACTTACATAAAAATATCAGATACTATAGATAAAAATTTCGGAAGAAAAATGCGTGATTGGTGTATGAAATAAGATATGGACCATGAAGTGGTACATGTTTAATTTTTTTTTTTTTTTTATGCTATAGAAAAAATTTCGGCAACAACAATTTCGAATTTAACTAAAAATAAAAATATTTTTTTTTAAAAGAAAAAGAAAAATACTTAATAGATGAAAAATTATAAACAATAAAATCATGAAAATATTTATAGTTGTGAACTTGTAATACATTTCTCTTCATCTCTTTCACCTCCTCTCTCGCAAAACCCTCTCTAAGGGTAAAGATTTTAACAGATCAGTTTTAACTTCATGCAGCGCATAGACTATAGAATGAAAGCAGCACTCCATATGATTACTCCGCTGCATAAAGTAAAACCTGCTCTGTTAAAATCTTTACCCCTCTCTACCTCCACCTCCCCTCCCTTTCCACCGTTGCTCTTTTCTGGGTTTTAGTAGGAGAAGAGATGTATACGCCATTTTCAACCTCGTTCCCTTTCCACCGTCGTACTTCAAATTTGATAATTTGGGGATATGGGTATTAATTTGGTATGTTGCTATATACTTGGAAATTTGAATTATCCAAAATCACCAAAAATTAGTCGAGTTTATAATAGGTAGACAATAAAAAAAAGGCATAATCGGTTATATACCCATCAAAACTTTTGAATTTGGATATTTGCCCATATCCTATTCAAAATTTACCTCAAATTTGAATAGGATATGGGCAAATATCCAAATTCAAAAGTTTTGATGGGTATATAACCGATTCCCCCTAAAAAAAAAGATGCTATAACCGCCATTTTCAACCTCGTTCTGTATCTTTTTATCTTTCGTTTTTCTTTTCACTCCACTTTTCGATCAAAAGGAAAAAAATGTTGAAATTATATTCTTATTATAAGCTGTAATTCATATTTCTTTAGACAACTATGAAGCAATACATAAAAGAGATGGCAAACTATATCTTCAGTATATGACATTATAATTTGCAGCGCGCAAATAAAAATTTGCTAGTGTGACTATCATTTAATTTAGATTAAAACAGTACACCTTAGCATTTAACCCATATTGGAAAACAAGGGGTTACAAAGCAATGCCATCAATATAAGTATATCTTTTTTTTTTCCTTTCCAAAATGGTGCATAGGCATTAATTAGTGTAACTTTGAGTTGCTTTCTTTATTTAAACAAGCCATCCATCAAAGAAAATACAACACTAAGCATTTCCCCATTTCTCTCTAATCATCCAATTTCAACAAAAGTTGCTTCCTCATACAAGCCATAACAATCAATCGCAACAATTCCAACAAAAAATGTCGTGTGTTCTTGATCCCTCATTTGGCGAGAGGTCACCTCATTCCGATGACAGACTTTGCAAAGCTCCTTGCAGCAGCCCATCCCGACGTAGAACCCACAATGGTTGTAACACCGGGAAACGTTTCAATCATCGAGTCGTCACTCGGCCAATCACCGAGCTTTAATGGAGTGCAAATTCTCACCTATCCCTTCCCATTTGAGAGCACACAGACCTGTGTTGAGACTATGGGAGTCGGTTCAAAGGAGGAGAGAACGATGCTGATCAATCAACCAACATTGTTGATTCGACCAGCTCAGGAAGAGCTTCTCAGTAAATACAAACCTGATGTTGTGGTGTCAGATGCTATGTTTTACTGGGCCCCTAGTGTTGCTGCTCAATTTGGAATCCCTTGCATTCTTTTCCTTAGTGCTGGCACCTTCCCTCTTGTTGTTTTTAAGCGTATTTATGATATGCAACCTAGTATGAGCGTCGATGCCGATCATGTCACAGTGTCAGATCTCCCAGGCCCAAAACTAGTGATGCGGGTGCCTGAGTTACCAAATTACCGCATTGGGCATAATGAGGTGAGTGACAAAATTTTGGATAGCCTGTTTGGATCTTGGCCCGATGTTTACGGTATTGTGTTCAATACATTTCGTGCGCTTTAAAACGAGTACTGCAAGGAGTATGAAAGGGTTCAAAGGAAGAGAGCCTATTTTATAGGTCCAGTCTCCTTATGCAACGGTATCAATGTAGATGGAGTTATCCATCGTGGAGGACAGGGAGATGTCGGTTGCTTGAAGTGGCTTGACGGCAAGGAGGATGGATCGGTTGTTTTTGTAAGCTTTGGTAGCGAGTGCTACTTCAAATCTGAACAACTTCATGAATTAGCTATTGGTTTAGAACATTCTAGAAGAAACTTTCTTTGGGTTGTTAGAGGAGATAACATGAAGGAATGGATGCCTGATGGATCGGAGGATAGGATAGCTGGAAGGGGATTTGTGGTGAAAGGATGGGCCCCTCAAGTGGCCATCCTTTCGCATCCGGCAATCGGGGCCTTCATGACTCACTGTGGATGGAATTCAGTTCTAGAAGGTCTCTCTGCGGGCGTTCCAATGCTAACTTGGCCCTTTGCATCTGAGGAATTTATCAATGAAAAACTATTGGTGGAAGTGATAGGTTGTGCTGCTAAGGTGTGGGATGGAGGAAAGAGGAGCACTAGAGAGGAAGAGCATGAACTCGTACTGGGAAGTGCAATAGCTCATGCTGTGTTTAAATTGATGGAACCTGGAGGTGAATATGTGGCAATGCGTTCTAAAGCAAAGAATGTTGCGGTCTCGGCACTGGCTGCCATGGAAGAGGGTGGGAGTTCTCATGGTGACATCAAGAATTTGGTTAATGATCTGTTTGGATTAATTGGAAGAAAGTGAAACCGTAGATGTAATTTGGGGAAGAAGTGAAAAGATCTAAATAAACCGTAGATGTAATTTTGGGTTCAATTGTTCAAGTACTGCTAGTGGAACCGTAGATGTAATTTGGGGAAGAAGTGAAAAGATCTAAATAAATGCAGTAAAAGGGCTGCAATTGAGATAGCATCCTATATATAACCTTATGGAAAGCACATTTTAAATAGATAGTTTACCTTTAAGCACAGTTTTATAGGCAATGTTGTGTTAGCTTAAACATGAGACTAGGTGCTTTGTCAACTCCATTGGACTTGTTTGAATCTTTTAAGCTCTTGCTCAAATCTTCCTCGAGAATGCAATCCTAAAATGTTGACATCCAAATAACTTGTAATTTAATTTGGATGAGTAAAAAGGAAAACATAAAAGGATTAATTGAGAGAAGAACAGACTCCTTTTGCAAGGAATGGGAAATTGGGTATTTAACCATATATGAGCAATGTTTGTTGAGAATCTTCTGAAAGACATTGATTTTGTACCTATCTAAAAAAATAGTAAAAAAATTCTAGAAAAAAAAAATTAATTTGGTTTCCAAGCACATTTTAGTATGGAGATCATATTGAGGGAAACAGTTTGGGTCTGATGCCCATCGGACTCAAAGTGAGTTTGATGGGTTTGATGACCGTCCGATCTGCTTTAAGATTCGCGCCTGTAACTTTCAAGTCTGCTTTCAAATTCGTGCGCACGAATCTTAAAGTGGATCAGACGGTCCATAAATCCATCGGACCCAAATTTGAGTCCGATGGGCATCGGACCCAAACTGTTCCCCATATTGAGTGGTTCTTTGGACATTGAAAAAAGAGATAAGGATGTGAGGCATGATTGATGCAAGAAAACAATGGGACATTTTAATCCTACTCATGAGTAATTGAGCAATGAAGGTGTGAAGGAAAACAACCAGTGGAACTTTTGGTGCATAAACGAGGAATTATGCAATGAAGCAGGTTAATATTATTCATACCAGCAGTAATCTCTCCTTCAGCATCTTTTTGTCCTTGTCCTTGTACTAGACTTCATCGATTTTGCACTTCATTGATCTTGCGCGCTTGATTGGTTTCCAGTGGCTAAGCCCCAGTTTAAGTTTTTAACCTCGCGTCCTCGCCTTTGCTAATTTTTTCTGAACTGGTTTCCCAAGTATTAATTGGATCATGCAAGCACATGAATTGTGAAACTTGGTGCTTAAAATTGGGCTGAGCTAGCGAGAAAGTTGTAAGCCTCAAGAGGCCTAAAATTTGGGCTATTAAGTGGGCCTGAGTCGGGCCGAAATCATTTATAATTTTGGGCTTGTCCTAGGGATAAAAGAAAAATCATTCAGCCCAGCTGCCTGCATCACATCTACCTAAGCACAAGTCAAATGCAAAAGAAGATTTAATATGTTCCATATATATATATATATATATACCCAGTTACTCCCACTATGTAAATATATATAGTTTTTCAAATAACAGCTTCATAGTTGAAGAGTAAAGACAGCTTTGTCTTTGGCGGAACAAGAAAATAAGAGGATGAAACTTAAAATGCATAATATATGATAAAATAAATTTGAACTCAAAACTCCACCACTACAAAAGTGAAGATCTAACTTCTAGGCTAAAAGTAAACATTTAATCTTTTACAAGAGGCTGAATTAGATAAAAATCTTTAAAAAAAATAAAATTTAATTAAATTTCAATATACATAATTAAACTTTTAAAATCAAAGAGGTGATTAAGAGCATCCTATGAATAAATGCAGATTTGATTTGCCCCTGACCTATATAGAGAGAAGTTCGATGATGGACTTTTGAGTTGGGATATGGGACAGAGAGTGGGTGCCTTAATTTGTATAATTGACTTGGTGATTATATAACACACGGTCTTGAAAGCCTCTTTCAATATGTATTTTTATATAGGCCTCTGCAACTTTTCCACGCTTGGTGAACTTAGGAACACCCTAGTTCTACTCTATATTTTTATATAGGCCTCTGCAACTTTTCCACGCTTGGTGGCAGGTTTGAGACGAAAGAGCCATTATGGAAATATTTAAAATTTCTGCAATTTTTCTACAATTTATGATTTACATGAAGCTATGTTCGATCCGTCCTGATCGGCACAATTTACGCTACTAATTGCAAGGGTCAGAGATGTGTGTGCATAGAAATCACAAACTAATCACACATAAATTTGAGACAATTTGAATTCATTCTTAAATGAGAACATGATGTCACATGCAGCGAGATTATTTGTTTCTATTATTATCACATATATATACAACACTTAGCCCAAAATATTTTAGTTTCGTTGACCCTTATTTCTATAAATAAGGTTGCTTCATTCTATGTTTTCATTTTCTAGATAGTCATTTATGTTTGCTTATTTCTATGTTGCAAATTAATTACTCCTTATGGTTTATAAAAAGAGAACTTGTGTAAGAGAGGAACAACTTTTGAATATCATTATATTTTTCCGAGAAAGATTTATTCTTGCTTTTGCTATTTATCACTCTTTGTTTCTAATTCCACTAAATTGTTTACAAGACTCGTCACTAGCGGAGTCGAGATTCGGAACCGATATTTCGCCATCTTATTTTCGTAATAGCGGAGTCGAGATTCTAGGCCATCCACCATTTTATCATGTACTGCAATTTCTGTGTTTATATTGTTGCTTTCTGAAACTTATAGATTTAACTTTAAGTGAGCTTGATGTATCCTTAAGGTTGTAGCCCATAACTCACCATTAATTAGGACGTATTACACATATTATCTTATTAATTTATATGCTTAATAAGATATTGCATTTTTCTTGTGGCCGTTGTTGACAACTCGCGAGTAGAGGTGCTACTTTTACCTGATTACCAAGTCCCGATCCGGAACTAATTTGGATCCAATTAATTTGGATAGGATATAATTTAAAAAAATTTAACCGGTTAAATTATGGGTATAGTTAACAAATTAATACTTTAATATCTAATCTGGATCTGAACCGGAACCGATATTATAATGGATAGAAAATGAGATTGATTTAATTATCTGACCCATAACCGAACCTGACCCGATATCCATATAAATATCAGATACAATGCTAATAAATTTTTTATAATTAATTAATATAAAAACATAGATTAATAACTATGAAAAGACAACCATCTTTATCATTTTTTAAGAAACAAATCATAATACTATATCATACATTAATAATTAATTCCTCCATTTGTTAAATAAAATAATAATTGGGATAATTTACTTGTAAATTTGGAATCGATAGGATAGTATTTTTTTTTAAAACTTGATAGATTACAAATTAATTTAGGTTGTTATTTTTATTTTGTTATGTCGCATTTGTATTACTATGAACATGAACAATAGTATAATTTTTATTTTGAGTAGCTTTTAATTTATATTATAAAAATATATTATGTGAGATGTTTAAAAAATTATAATTATATTTAAGAGTAAAGGGTTTCTCAAATACTTATGAGTTGTGACATGTACCCACTCCAGATCCAGACCGGACCCTTTCCGGATCCGGACCGCACCCGATATTTCACAAATAAGTTATGAGTACCTACTACCTGGAACCGATATACTGGACCCAAATATCTACTATTAGATGCGGTCTTTAGATTCGTACCCGGATCCGATCTGGTTTGAAACTAATAAGTATATGGATTGAAATTCTAACCCGAACACTTTTAAGGTACGGGTTCAAATATAATAGTATTCAGACCCTATCTGACCCGATAGCACCTCAACTCGTGAGTGTGTTTCTCCAGGTTGCTCAGATAATCATGCTTCTTTACCAGCTTCTCATTTATTCATGCTTCATATCTTCA
>JAJGRW010000111.1:1341902-1414083 GCA_025461045.1 Carex parvula | reverse complement strand
TAGATAGATACCTTAGAATTTGAATATACTAGAAGAATCACGATAATTTCTTTATTTACCTAGAAGTGTACGTTTTGAATTGGGATCAATAACTCCATACTTTTTTAATTTTTTCCAGTAACCTACCAATAAATAGTTTAATTTTTTTACAGTCGGAAAAATCCTACCTGAAAAATATTTTGTTGTACTTCTAGTATATCTAAATTTTAAGATACTTTATCTATTTTGTCTGATATTTCTTCTAACATACTCAAATTATAAGTTGTTATTTCTATTTTTAAAAATTAATAACAAATAAATAGATTCTTTATCTATTTTTTTAAATTTCAGCCTCTGGCATCCGTTCAGTAGTAGACTCTTTGAACTTTTTTTTGGTGTTGCATGTCCAATAAGTAATCAAGGATATGATTAGTAATATAATAGTTCTAAAGATTTTTTATGTGGTCCTTGAAAACAAAGCTCATTTAATTTCTCATTTTCCATATTGTCCAACATAGTGAACTAAATACAATCAGGAAAATTGTATGATATCATATACATTGTTCCATTGTTTATATAATTGTTGGCTGAGATCCATCCAAAACCATATATATTGCGCTAATTGACAATGTAAAAATAAGTGATGAGTAATTTCCTCTTTATTACAAAAGTGACATTGAGTGCATCCTACCTACCCAACCCCTATGAGTTAAGTTTTGTTTGGTAAGAATTCTATTTTAGAATAACAACTAGGAACATTGTAAAAACCCATAAACAACATGATATCAACATAACAGAAGCATATCATACCAACATGATATCAGCATCAATAATCTAAGTTGCATTTTGTGTAATCGACCTTGTCTTTTCAAATTATTACAAAACTGCAAAAACATTCTACAAATATTGTCTACTTATTGAAATGAAGAAAAATATTTTCTGTAATCAACCTTGAGCTATCTTCATTTTCTTGTGAAGGGACAACATTTTTGCATGTGCTCCTGTGTAATGACCATACAAACCGCATCGTGTATAGACCTCTTTGCTGGTTCATCTGATGTCTTTATACTATTCTTTTTTGGTCTCCCTACTGGCCGTTTTAGTATTGGAGGGAGCAACTTATAACCAAGGTCATGTTTCACCCATTTGTCTTTACTTGACATCAGGAGCAATCACACGAGCATTGATGCTTTGGTGTTGTGAAGGTAGCATTGAAGCATTCGGATTGTCGCGTGGCCTCCGCTCCCACGACAATTCCACGCAAAAGTTCCGTGTGAAGCCTCTTGGGAAGTTTGTAAGATGCAGAGTCGAATATCGAGATGGTGTTGTGCATCAGCAGTACCATCAAATAAATCTGACAGCCGGCCAGGTCATGTCCCGGGATACCGCAGTTCTCGCATAATCATTTTAACAAGTGGATGCAAATAAGTTATAATGTTAAGAGAGCAGAGGGTATTGTGAGAAGTCTTTTGAGTTTTTTAACAAGTGGTACTGGAACTGAGTCAGAGAGATGAGAGAACTGAGTGAGCTACTATTCTTGGATCTATACCCATCCATTAATTCACTAATTAAATATAAGAGCAGGGGTGGCAGACTGAGACTGGTAGGGATGGAGACTTAGAAAACTTAGTATTTTTCATGGAAAATTAGTAATAATCTCCAATATATATATATTTTTTTGATAAAAGGCATACAAAATGCCCGTTTAATTTCCATGAAATAAGAGTTAAATTACAGTAAAAGGAGATCAATATCTCAGGTAAGCAAAACTATAGCACTCGGCCACCAAACAAAACACAAAAGCACGACGCTTCACTAACCACCAAATACCGTAATAGTGAAATAACAGATAAGACCTAAGACACAGTATGTAAAACTATGTAAAGATAATATCCCTATAAAGGGACTATACAAAATCCATGCGCCTGCTGCATGAGAAGCTAAACATCTGCGGATGCATCGTCAGCCGTATACACGACCAGCTGGTTATCATTGGGGGTCCCACACCCGAAGAGGGATGGCATTGAGGTTCTTTGGCAGCCATTCAGCGGCAGCTTCCTTAAACCGTTTCTCCATGGTACCTGCCCAATATTTATTAACGGATATGATTAGTAGAATAAGGTTTCTAGCTGATTTAGTAGGACTGTTTTGGAAACATATATCATTTCTATGTTTCCAAATCGTCCAACAAACCGCACTATACACTGTTAAGAATCCTATTTGCTGCACCAGGGGTAGAGTACTTGAAAAATAAAAAATATCCTTACATGATGTCCAAGTATGGAAGTAGTGAGTACTGTTACCGAGCCAAAACCATATTTGTTGGGCTTGAGGGCATTTAAGAAACAAGTGATTAGTGTTTTCCTTTTTGGTACAGAAATGACATCTTACTCTACCTATCCAACCTCTCTTCCTTAGATTTTGTTTCGTTAAAATACGATTATGAAGGACCAGCCAAAAGAAAATCCTGATTTTAGGTGGAATTGGTAAATCCCATATAATTGCATATGTATTGTCTTTGACCCCTCAAAAGTTTAGTAATTGATAGATTGATTTAACCGTAAATCGTCCTAAATTATCCCATCTCCAAGCTATTTTGTCCACACCATGTGTAAAGCTAGAAGTACTAATAATGTACAGTAACTCCTGCCATTCCTTAGCTAAAACGCCACTAAGGTGTCTCCTAAACTTAATATCTTGTCCTTGTGAAAGTAAGGCTGCAGCTATGCTAATATGTTGATTAGAACAGATTCTATAAAGTTGGGGGTACCTAGTAGCTAAGGAGCAATTATCATACCAAATGGTGTTTCAAAACTCTAAGTTGGAATTAATGCTAGGGGTATATGTTACACTTAGTTTGCCTAGGTTATCTAGTTTCATGATATTGACCCAAAAAGAAGAAGGAGGTAGGGGGTTATCTAAGTAATAGTTATGCATAATCACAGTTTTCCATAATGCTGAGTAGTGAGGGTTATGGAATTTCCACCACCATTTTAAGAGTAATGATATATTCATTTCTTGTAAATTTAACACTCCTAAGCCTCCATCACACTTAGCCATACATGCAATAGACCAATTTACTAAAGTATCCAATATATATATATATATATATATATATATATATATATATATATATGAGGAGGGATCAAGTTACAACAAATTTGAGTTACAACAAAGTTACAACAACTATTTTTTTCATTTTCAAAGTCCAAATCGTCGATCCAAACCGTTCAACATGATTATCTAAATAAAATGTGCTTGCAGATCAAATTTTACATTTTTTTGAATTTTTTTACTATTTATTAAGATGGGTACAAAATTCAATGGTCTGAATATGACTATTTTTTGTAAAATACTTAATAAATAGTAAAAAAATTCAAAAAAAATATAAAATTTGATCTGCAAGCACATTTTATTGTGGAGATCATGTTGAACGGTTTGGATCGACTATTTGGACTTTGAAAATGAAAAAAATAGTTGTTGTAACTTGATCCCTCCTCTATATTTATATATAGAGGGATGCTTCTATGGATGTAAGGACCTATTTGTAAAATGAACATATTTTCATTTTCAAAGTTCAAACAGTCGATCCGACCGTTCAATATTATCTCCATATTAAAATGTACTTGGAGGTCAAATTTTACATTTTTTTGAATTTTTTTTACTATTTATTAAGTATTTTACAAAACTAGTCAAATTCAGACCATTGAATTTTGTACCCATCTTAATAAATAGTAAAAAAATTCAAAAAAATGTAAAATTTGACCTCCAAGTACATTTTAATATGGAGATAATGGTGAAGGTCGGATCGACTGTTTGAACTTTGAAAATGAAAATATGCTCATTTTACAAATAGGTCCTTACATCCATAGAAGAATTTGCCTTATATATATATATTGACGCCCTGATGTCTCAGTTTCTGTGTTCCCAACTTTTTTTTTTTTTTTTGATTGAAGTTTGGGGCAGATCTACACTTAGTCCTGTGCTAAGCTACTCTGTGATTTTGAAATTTTTAATCATATAGGTTAAAATTAATTGAATTTTTATTTTCTTAAAATTTTTATATAATTCAGCCTCCCTCATAAAATACTAGATGTGTGCTTGTAATCTAGTGGTTAAGATTCTATGTTGTACTTCAGAGATTATGGGTTCAAAGCTCACTAACTAAAAATTAATAATTATGTATTTTAAGTTTTAGCTCTCCTAACTAAATTTTCTAGTTCCGCCCTGATCAAAGTAAGACACTATATATCACTTTTATTTTGCCAGCTAACCTTTTGTTTTTTTTTTTATCAAGGATTTGATAACTCTATACTTGCTTATTAATTAGGTAGCAAGCATCAAATACTAGCTTATCTAATTATGTCTTATTATTAGATGGAGGTCCATACATTCACTGCCAATGCACATGGAAAAAAAAAATATCATCATTGAGCTTGATTGCTGGAATGACTTAATAAACAATAGTAAAAGCAAAATAAACCAGCAGCAATCATGTGGGTTGCTAGGGCGAATCTAAATTATTTTTTAATCAATACCAAATATTGATGTTTAAGATATAATGTTTATATAAAAAAAATGTAAATTATGGCTATGACGTCGATAAAAAATGAAATATTTGCATTTTTATGGAAGTAATGTATTAACTTTAGTGAGAAAATCACATATATAAAAAATGTAAATATTTTGTGCGTCCGCATCAAAACCGTGCAGTCGCATCGAAAATTTTCGTGCAGTTGCATCGAAAATCATGCGGCCTGCAAAACTCTCTGGTTATCAGCCAACTTAATCGAGATATTTTTTGCGGCCGCATCTAAAACCGTGCAACCCGCACAACTCTCTAGACAATGGTTCTTCTTATTTGCAAATCTCAGAATCAGTCCATTAATGATTTAATCTTTGCCCAAATTGTTCTACACATTTATGGACAACACTCTATTGAATACATAGATTGGCTATATCTTAATTCCATATTAGATCACTTAATTGTGGCAATCATATATGACAATATACAATTCATAATGAGTGAGGCTACGGTACTATGCATAGCACGGATTGGTCCGTGCTACGGCTCAATATTTGAGTTTTCAAAATCCTAACGGTCGATCCAAACCGTTCAACATGATTATAAAATGAATATGTACTTGCAAACCAAATTTTACATTTTTTCGATTTTTTTTACTATTTTTTTAGATAGGTAGAAAATCACTGTTTTTGGATGGTCCAGAATTTTCAGATCAAGTGATTTTCTACTTATCTAAAAAAATAGTAAAAGAATTCGAAAAAATGTAAAATTTGGTTTGCAAGTACATATTCATTTTAAAATCATGTTGAACGGTTCGGATCAACCGTTAGGATTTTGAAAATTCAAATATTGAGTCTTAGCACGAACCAAACCATGCTATGCATAGTACCGTAGCCTCACTCATTCATAATTATATTACATATATGCTCAACGTTGGATTATGATCTAACAGTCGTAGCACTATTATTTCTCCTAGTTATTTACTAAATAGTTATGCCTTTTTTAAGCTCGATTGAAATAATGTTTGCAATATTATAATCCAATTTTATATTTTCAAAAGTACGCAATATACAGTTTCTTCTTAGAAGGGCATTAGTACAAGAAAATGCCAAGAATAATATACATACACAGTTTCTTCGACTAGGAATAAAGAAAGTTATTCATATGGTGAAATTATGTTTTGCTAAAATTTTAAATAGGTTGGACTAAGGTGTAATTTTTGCTTTTGTGGTAAACAGATTGCTGTAATTGAATTTTGTTGTACCGGTTATAATTGGACATATAAAGAGAGAGAGAGAGTTGCTTGTTACCAAAATTAATTCAAAATTAATTGTGAAGATAAGAGAGAGCAGAAGGGCAAAATCGGTATTTAGATTGAAAGATTTTCTTAACTCTCAAAATTTCAAATGCTGCCTTCACTAGAGCACTCCCCATCTTAAAAAATAGTAAAAAAATTTAAAAATTATAAAATTTCATCTCCAAATATTACTTAGTATGGATATCATGTTGAGCAATTCGAACCGACAGTTTGGACTTTAAAAATAAAAATATAAAATATAAAATATGATGAGTTATGAATAACATGCATTGAACCACTTAAAAAAAACAGTTACTAATATTATGATTGATTGAATGGCATGTTCACATATGATTGATTGAATGGCAAGTTCACATATGCCAGAACAATTATGATTGATTGAATGGCAAGTTCACATATGCCAGAACACTATCAACAGGTAAAAGGGAAATTTCGAAAAGCTAATAAAAATTAAAATCACTATGCCATAGAGGCTTATTTTTGTTTTTTTTTTACCGGTTGATTGCATCATCTCATAAATTTCAATTCATCTGCTTGTTCAATCAAAGGGGTTGGACTTGAGGCTTTCAACCCACCCGGCGAAATCGGTCTATTTCGGTCCGAAATGGATGAAATTCGCGTTGCGACCGTTTCGGTGAAATCGGTCTATTTCGGTCCGAAATAGATGAAATTTGGCTGGAATAATACCGGAACGGCCGAAATTTGACCGGAATGAGGCCAGAACGGCCGGAATTTGACGAAACCTACACTAACCGCGTAACTCGGTCTGAAATCGGAGCGGTACCGTCCGATTCTGATCCGGAACGGCCGATTCCTCTCCGGAACGGCCGATTTTGCCTTCTATGGTGCACAGGGTCTTACCGTCTAGCCGTTGGTAGTCAGCATCTTCACGGAGAATTAAATTTCACCGGGTCCATGTCGGAGACATCGGGGCAGTTGTACACCATTCGTCCATCTGAACCATCATGTCTTTTAGGTAGCCAGCCGTACGGGCTTCCAACCACGGCGGCACTTAGGCAATTTGGACCAGCTTTTTAGTGGCATCCCGTGGTCGAGATGACTAGCGGAGTGGCAGGAGCACCCGTTCCCGTTATGTCCTGTGAAGTGATTATGAACTCGAGTAATGGCTCAACACCTGCTGGGTACTCGTTTTGCTCCGCATTCTTTCTCAAAGACAATAAAAGAGCGAATTTCTTCCGTAGCTTGGTTGGCGAGATAGCTCATCAAGTAGGAATACCCTAGATAGGTAAGTAGAGAATATCACAGATAGCGTTGATAAAGAAATTAACAGGTGCTCAGTCTCGGTACTCGACATATGATGCGGAGCTTTATGCAGTCGTGCGAGCATTGTTGTGGGCCCCTTTTGGCAGAAACCTATTAAAATGTAAAAGGCTGTAGGCGGGAGATCAAACGGAGCTCGATTAGTTTCTGCTAGACAAGAAATAAAGAACAACTCCTTTGCCTCTAAGCACGAACTCAATGCCTAGCTCCTCTCCTTTTCCCATTCTTTCCAGGGATCTCTTTAGCAACCGCCTCAATTCAAGAGCATATCAACCTAGCACGTGGCCATCGATATCATCTTCCTGGGATCCAGTCACGATAACCAATAGTAAAGTGTCGAGCTCTAGAAAGGGTAACGAGTACCAGTCTATAAGTCCAAAGAGCGCAGACTAGACACGGAGCTTGGATACGGTTTCCCGATCGGAGATCCATGGATCACAGACACTTTAATTATGTTGCATTTGACTCTGTACCATGCTCTGAGTCTGAGATGATGATTGTGCACAGCGTTTAGATGCCATACTACAAAATTATAAAAAAAAATTCAGGTATTTTTTACAATATTTTAGTAATTTTCTACACCAATCTGGACAATAACTGTAGTTTCTAAACAATTCTGGTAATTTTCTACATTATTTTGGCCAATTATGATCATTTCTAAACAATTTGTTATTTTCTAAACAATTCTGGTAATTTTCTACACCATTCTAGACTATTATGGTCATTTCTAAATAATTTTTGTATTTTCTCAAATATTTTGGTAACTTTTTACACCATTCTAGACCTTTATGGTAATTTCTAAATAATTTTGGTATTTTCTAAAATATTTTGGTAATTTTCTATACCATTCTTTGACCATTATGGTAATTTTTTAAGTAATGATGGTATTTTTTAAAATATTTTGATAATTTTCTACACCATTCTAGACCATTATGGTAATTTCTAAACAATTCTGGTATTTTTTAAAATATTTTGGTAATTTTCTACACCAATTTAGGCAATTACGGTAATTTATAAACCATTTTACTATTCCCTAAAATATTTTATTTAATAAAATATTAAATTAAAAAAAAGAAAAAAACAAGAACCTGAACCGAAGACTCAGACTGCTCAATCATAGCAATTTCCGAAAATGAGAGAGAGAGAGAGGAGAGAGAATTGTGTCTAAAAACCAGTGTTCTAAATAGCGCGCTATAGCGGCGCTATAGCGCCGGTATAGCGTTTTTGGACCCTAAACAGCGCCGGTATAGCGTTTTTGGACCCTAAACACTAAGCTATGGCATGAAAATACGCTAATTGCTCTACGGCCGCTATAGCGGTAATAGCGGTCCGCTATAGTGCATAGCGTGTAGCGCGCTATTTGCGCGCTATGCATATTGGGCTTTTTTAGACAATTTATATAGGCTTAAATAAAGATCCATAAAATTTATTTTGTATAGAAAAAAAAAATAGAATGAATCATGATGCTTAAGATATTTTGTATAGAAAAAGATCGATAGTTTATGATATTATTATGGATATTTTGAACCATGGACTTTTGTACTAGTTCAATATGAATATTATAATTTCTTAATGAATTTGGTGTTATTTATTGTTCTATGAAACTTTAGATAATGTTAATATATAGTACAAATATATAATATAATTTTTGTAAAAAAAAAAAACGCTATTTGGAATAGCTTCCGCTATAGCTTTTTTTGTAGCCTTCCCGCTATGACGCTATAAACGCTATTTAAAACATTGCTAAAAACTGATGTTAAGTTTTTTACTTTGATTTAATTTACTGTTATGAATAAAAATTTCGGTAAAAATTAGCATATATGTTTGATTTCATTTCATGAAAAATTAAATTGAAGGCTAATAATTAGAACTAGAAAGTAGTAGATATAATTGACTGAATAAAGAGAAAATGATGACAGGTAAAGATATTGACAGAGGCGTTTTAGCTTCATTCTGTGCAAGAATAATAGAGATAAAACAGCCCTGCAAATGAGTCGTGCGCTGAATAAAGCAAAATCTGCTCAGTAATATTTACCCGGTTAAAGATAGAAATACTCCAATTAATATTTTTTTTTATCGCACACATGTTATGTTATGTCTACACTATATAAATGGTACATTAATTTATAAATAATTTTTTGATTTAAAATAATTATTTCTGAATTAAAAATATAACTATTAATTTTATTGCCCTATTTTTTCTTATATAATAGTTAAGTTAGTCGTGTTTCAAAAATTGTTCTCTAACTCCAACATCAACTAATTAATTTGGAAAAAAATATTAGAAAATATTCGTAGTATTTTTTAGTTGAGGAGGGTTCCAATGCCTCCATTTTTTCATGCCTCCACCATGCCTCCATTTTTAAAACTTTAATAACTCAAAATTTAAAACTTAAAAATCAAAATAAAACCGTTGGATATGATCTACATCATTTTATCTATGTGCTCATAAAAATTATCACATTTTGATTTTGTTTTTATGTGAATCAATAAGTTGAAAAATCAACGTCTAGAAATTATCCACATTAGTACGCTTTTTACAAGCTCTTGATGACAACCAAAACAAAATTGAAATGTCATAATTTTTTACACGTGCATAGATAAAATGATTTAGATCATATCCAATGGTTTTATTTTGATTTTTAAGTTTTAAATTTTGAGTTATTAAAGTTTTAAAAATGGAGGCATGATGGAGACATGAAAAATTGAGGCATTTGAACCCTCCTCTTTTTAGTTTAGATTTGGATTGTTCGATATGTTTTAGACTCTGTGCATTCTATCTCGGACCGAATTGGTCAAAATTTTGATCATACGGTCCAGATTTAAACTCAAAATTTGAGTTACTTGGAGATTCGAACTCCCAAAACACGGGTACACATCTTGACATGGTTATTTTTTATTCATGCAAAGCAAATATCCAGGGGCGGATCCAGGATTTTCGTCAAGGGGCAAAAAAATATCGAATCGGATTTAAATCCATTAACCAATTGGGTACTCGATAAAAAACAATACTTTAGCTTATACTTTTCAATATTTTGACTTGTAATTTATGATGTTCTGACTTATAATTCTAATTACCAATCAAAATTCAACAGATTTATTTCAATTTTAACCCTAAATTTAACACGAATTACAAATTAAACGTCCAGAAGGGGACAAAAAAAATTTTAGGAGGACAAAGTCAGTCAGAACCAATACATCTTCACTAAAACTCAAAATTCAAAGAAGAGCAGCAGCCCCCCTGGAAAACTCTGGGTCCGCCCGTGCAAATATCATATACATGGCAGTTTTGAGCTCTATTACAGTGCTCTGCATGAACAAAAAACAGCTCTGTCAAAATGTGTATCCCTAAACACAGCCTTTCTTTTCAATTGCATTAATGAGTGCAATAACTAATCATCACATGCACTTAATGATACAAAAGATGTAGAAGTGCGACACAAGGTTGCAAGCCACAACGCACTCCATTGCACTTTTCAAAACCCACCAATCGTTGTCGACTTGTCTCCTCAACAAATCATAGCTACCCTCCTTTTTCACAAATATAAATACAGAGCAACACACACAGGACCATATATCATCACAACTAGAATTTTGATTTGCTTTGTATTTACAATTAATGGTGTTGTTGTCTTCTAAGAGAAGTATCCCTTTGTATTTCATTATTTTGCTCTTATTCCTCTTTTCATGGGTTGAAACATCTCATGCTACTGATCATAATGAAACAGTATCAGTATCAGTTGTTCAAACTGAGAATGAAGTCAACAAATTAGTTGGTGATAAGAACAACAATATGTTAGATAGTGGTAGTCAAGGTGGTAAAGGAGGTGGAGGTGGTGGTGGTGGACCCAATGGAGGTGGCGGTGGAGGAGGTGGAGGGGGAGGTTACGGTTCGGGATGGGGTTCAAATGGAGGTGGTGGAGGTGGAGGTGGTGGTGGTGGTGGTGGCGGTGGAAGCGGCAGCGGTGGTGCTACTGGTGGCAGTGGAAGTGGATTCAGCGGAAACATAGGCAGTGGTAGCAGACATGGCAAGGGAAGAGTTAATGCTAGCAGCGGCAAAGGCGGCCGTAGCTGCACCAATGGCCACATGAAAAGATGCCGCAATAAAAATCACAGAGGCAAGGGCTTTCATGGTATTGTCAAAACATGAGGGTCATTTTTAACTTTTTAAGTAGTAAATTGTAAAATCCAGGGAAGATATGCAGTGTAATAGTTGCTGGTATGGATGCTTTCAAATTGGTTAGAAATAAACAGTAGCAGTCTGGATAAATATAAAATTGATAAAATTGGCTATGTGAAGATATACCAAGTAGTGAAATTAAAACACTAAATATTAATCAATATTCAATACAATAAATATTAACTAATTGAGATAACTATAGACTATAGTACTAGTTAACAGAATATCATAACATAAAACTGTGCCAACCAACAAAGCTATAATGTTAAAGATAGAGAAACTAAGTCACCAAACCTAAAAAACAGAAAGAAATATAAAAGTTGAATCAATAAATAGAAAAACTGAGTTTCAGAACTTATCAGAAAATAATAAAATGTGTAGAAAGAAAGAAAGAAATTGCCGTACTATTGTTAGATGATTTATTTGTTACTAACAGAACGGGGCCCGCACAAATAGCTGCCCGTGAAGAGTTACCACTGCTGATGTATTATGTGCATCGATGCAAGACGGTAGAGTTATCACCTATGATAACAAACAAATACAATCATATAATTAACACCTCATTTTTTATCGATAGAGCTTGCTTTAGGGGTTTACAGTGCAATTTGACGGCTTTTCGAAGGTGGAAAATGAAATTTCATTCAACAAAGTGAAATATTTGGTATTAAAATATAGAACCTTTTTGAAGGGAGTTACGCCCCAAGGATTGTCAGGCTGCTCTGGTTCCCCTGATACTACGAGTCTTCCCGAAGGATCTGATTTCACTTGTACCTTCATTGCCATATAAATCAACTAATATTAGTTCTGTATATCTCAAAAACCTCAAAATTACATATTTCCCCTTGTAAAATTCATAATATCATATTTATCCTTTTAAATTTTATAAACTCGCAAATTTACCCAATTTATTATTTTTTCTATTAAAATTCATTTGAAATTTACACACTTCCCATTTGACCCTTTATTAAAATTCAATTTACGTATTTCAGTCATTCCTCAGAATACATTACATATTTGCCCCCGAAATCAAAGCAAAGGCATTGAAAAAGAAAAAAAAAGTGCTTTGAACAAAAAAAGGGACTGTAAATTTTACCTCTTCTCGCAAAAGCCCTGGAACTAAGGCATAGATTTCATAGCAGTCTTTCTACACAAGTGAGTTGAAAGACAAACAAGTATAATTAAATCATAGAGGAATAGAAACATTACTAGAATTTACAGCAAAAAAAGAGGAGGAAGTACTTACAGTTTTTTTGACATTAACTTTGACCCAATCAGCTGGCGGTCCCTCATCGACAATGCTTATATCCAATCTGTTAATCACCATTTTATTACATCAAATCAACAAATCAATTAAAATTTAAAACAAATAAAAGTAACAGTATGGGACTGAACTGGTATGAAGGGGTCAAGGTTGGTGCATGAGAAATAATAAGAACTATAGACTTTTTATTACTGAGAGGGAGGATAAAAAGGTAAATTCAGCTTATAAGTTTTGTACATTTTTCTATAGAGAGAGAGAGAGACTGAACTGGGGTTTCTCCACTTTGATAAGAGCCAGCCTGTGATCATTTTGATCAGGAGTGCAAGGTTTCTTCCTTTTCAAAGAACCTAAGCAACAATTAACAGTATAAAATTAAATGAGTAAAATCTGAGCGGACTTATTGCATGCAAATTTGTAGCAAAGTACCACTGTTTTTAAGAAATTTGTCCTTCTTTGAAAGATATGGTGCACTCCTGTCCTGAAAAAAAAAAAAATAAACTGTTAAACTTTTCAGATGGTTGGGACATCGAGTATGCAAATAAAATCAATGTTACACTGTATTTGCAAATTCATATTGAACATTTGTGAAATATGTGCATCTAACACAAGAAACTTTGGCTAATTTGTAATGCCATTAGATAATTAAAACCAGTGTTCAGCCAAAAGTACATATTTTGCTGCTAAATTTTTAGTAATGTAAAGTTTTCAGATCAACAGATCCAATTGAGAACAATATATGAATATATGAATCTAGTTGGCCTTGACTGTGGCTCTATCCCAACACCCCCTCAACATAAATCCAAAATTTGTAATAGTGTTCATTAAATTTTGTAAATTTTATATGCATTATTACCTTTTAGTCTCCCTTATAAAATGAAATTACACTGTATTTGATTTTTCCATCCCCCAATCTCAATTTTCTAGTTCCGTCCCTGCCTATTGAACAATATAATACAACAAACTATATTGGTATCTTATAAATAAGTGCCATATTCAAAAACCCAAAGAGGGACCTGTTCTAACTGCACTCAAACTATAAAAGCCATATGGATTTTGATTTTGGGTTTGAACAGTGATAAATGAAATTGTTGAGTTAAAATGACAAGGTGACAAATATAAAAGATGTTGGGTTTCTTTGGAAAATTAAGAAAAATAAAAGAGAGAAATGTAAAAAAAAGAATGTGATAACAGACCTTAATTATAGCATCAGCGATCTCACCACTGCCGAGTACTCTCTGAGAGTGCCATCCTTCCATTGCACGATTAGCAGCATCACGCCTTGCTCTACCAGATGCAGATCCACCTTCATTTCCAACCTATATTAATTCAAAATTAAGAGAAATCATAAGAGAGATCATTGTAATTTTTGCAATGTGGGTTCAAAAGCACTGTTATTTGGACAAATTTAGCAAAGTTAAACTAAAAAGCCAACTAAAACTACATTTTTCTACTAAAAATACATGTTATTACTTCCAAATTTTCTTAAAAGATAAATGCATTTTAAATACGTCTACATTACGAAATTAATGAAATGCTACTGGTAGGAACCTTTTTTCTCAACTTGTTCAACAAAGTAGGGCATTTTGTAAGTTTCTCATATAAGACCAACAAAACACCTTAGAGAGAGAGAGAGAGAGAGAGAGACCGGAAGTACTGGAAGTTCTGGCATAGCAGCATGTAGCTGTCCAGTCCTTATTTTGTGTTTCTCGTACTCCAGCAGTGCCTACAACAAAATAAAAAATAAAATAGAGCAAAAACTCTCCCCTTCCTTTAAATCTTGGTGGTGTATCAGTTACTACCAGTACCATCTCAGTCTGTTGAATGTTCAGCAAAAACATTGGAATAGAGTAAAAGTGAGGAAAAATAGAATTTGGAATAGGCTTCAATTCCTCACTATTCCGGTCGTGTTCAATTAAGATGAAAGGCTGGAAGAGTGGAAAGAGTATTGGTAAATGAGTCAATTCCATCTATTGGAAAAGGCCAATTCCTCTTTCCACCAATGGAATCGAGAATTGGCTCATAGAGGAATAGAGGAGGGCCTAATTGCAAAAGGCAAGGGTCTAATTGCAAAAATTCATTGTCAATTCCACTTTTCTCTTTTCCACAATTCCACTCAATTCTTTTCCCGTTCTTCTGGAATAGTGCATCTATTCCAATCTATTCCTCTATTCCTCTCTAGCCGAACAGGCTCCCGAAAAGTCCCGAAAAGTTTAAAGCAAGTAATCAGAGAAAACATTTAAATACCTTCTCATAAAATTGCCGAAAAGTCCAAGAAACAGTTGTGCATGTCCTAAAATTGCAATAGAAAAGAAAAAAAAAACAATATGAATAAAAACCAGACTGTATGAGTTCGGCATTTGAATACTTGAATGCTTTTACAGAAGTAAAGAGAGGATTTTCTTGTTCAAAAAGAAAAGAAAATGAGTAATTTACTTTGGGGGATTAAAGGATTCTCCAACTTGACGCCAAAGCTTTTGAGATGTAACCTAAAGAAATATTTACACATTATACATCATAAATTACATAAAGATTTATTCTTTAGACAACTTTGTAAAAGGAAAAGTAAAGTGTACCTTTTCATAACAACCCAATCTAGTTGTTTGTCTCCACAACCTGAAAAAAAGAGATCCTGCTTAATTTACAAAATAAAAAACTGTTATTTTTTGCTAACTTTTTGTGTGGTTGTGAGCACCTGTTTAGTGTTTTATGTTTATTTTTGTGAAGTAATTTCTTGGTAGTTCTTTAATTTCATGAAACACCATAGAATTTCAGATTAGTACAAAAATTTGAAATGAAAAACTCACTTGAGCAAATTCAGACCTTCGCCATAGAATTTTGGTGGCTTAAATTCAAAGTTGTTCTCTTTATGAAAAACCTCCAATTCCTTCATAAAAGCACTTTGTTCTTCTTCCGAACCCGAATCATCTCCATCAGACCAATAATCAAAATTAAAATGACTGATTTGCCCTTCCTCTAACTCCATGTCCATTGGGTTGTCTCTGTTTTCACCTTTAATTTCATTTTCCAATTGGGGTTTCTCTGCTTCTTCTTCTCCATTTTCATCACCATTTTCTAAGGGGGTTCTCTGAATAATTACTTCCTCTCCAGATTTCACTGGATTATTCTCCTCCTCCTTCATAAAAGCTTCTTCATTTTTGTTCTTCTCAAGCTCGATTTGAGCATCTTCTTCCTCGGATTTTGCTTCATTTTCAGAGAAATCAGAGGCCTTTCTTTGATGGTCAAGATGCATCTCTTCTCCTTCAGATTGGGTTTCTCCCATTGTAAAAATGGGAAGGAAATTAGACTAAAACCTTAAACCCTAGTTCAGGGGAGAAGAAGGGAATAGAAGAGAGGAGAAGAAGAGCGAGTCTAGAGAATAGAGAGAAAAGAGAATTGAAAGGGAATTGTCGTGAATTCATCTCACATGAGGTAACAAAAATTTTAAGTTTAGATCCGGGCCGTCAGATCTGTTACGGCACGAATATTAATGGTCCACATCTAAACTCAAAATATTCAGTTACCTCAGAGGATTCAGATCCAGTGCAATACCTGACCGTGAATAATGAGATCTAAGTCATTAGTTTTAACTTGCACAAATCTCAAAGCATACCCTTACAATCCAAATAAGCACCGAAGCGATATTCTATGCGGTAAGTTACCTTAGGATACTCAAGCGGGGCTTAGGGTTTACAACTGGAATACGTATCCTCTGCATTAACGCACCGTTTGAGTTAATTTATGAACCGTACGATCAGAATTCGGATCAATCTGTCCATTCCTATAACGCACGTGCACTTTAATATTAGTGCGGATCTCAATAGGACGGTTCAGATCTTAACTCAAAATTTGAGTTAATGCAGAGGAAACTAATTCTTACAACTGGCGCTGAATGGGTTTTGTGGGCCCGTATATAATCTGTCATTATTGATTGGCTATTGATGTATGTTAGCCAATTATTCGGGTACAGATTTTAAGCAACCAGTTTTAGCTTCATGCAGCGCAACAACCATATGCAACTCTTTGTTGATTCTATAGTCTGAGCGCTGCATGAAGCTAAGACTACTTTGTTAAAATCTTTACCCAATTATTCAATCTATAAGTCAAATCAAAATTAAATGAATGATCTGACGGTCCAATATTTCAAGAAAACAAAATAATAAATGACAATTATACAAATATCATATGAATCTGATTTGAAACGCTAATTAGGTTTTGTGAGTACAAATTTTGGGGGGCAAACATATTTTCTGTTTTTAGAATTCACAAGTACATAAAATATACATAGCTTATTTTTCTTACTTTATTGATTAAAATAGAAATGATATCTCTTATTATTTTTATAATAATGTTATATAAAAAAAGAGGTGGGATCCACTTACAACATTTGTAACTTAACAACAATTTGGTTTTGCTATTTTAAAAGTTCAAACAGTCGATCTAAACCATTCAACATGATATTTATATTAAAATGTGCTTGGAGATCAAATTTTATATTTTTTTGAATTTTTTTACTATTTATTATGTATTTTACAAAGTTGCTATTTTTTAGTGGTCCAGAATTGTCTAAAAACAACAGTTTTGTAAAATACTTAATAAATAGTAAAAAAAATTTAAAAAATGTAAAAAATTTGATGTCCAAACATATTTTAATATAGATATCATGTTGAACGGGTTGGATTGACTGTTTAGACTTTCAAATTCGTAATATTGAATTATTGTAAGATGTTGTAACTTACAAATGTTGTAAGTGAATCCTCCTCATAAAAAAACTTATATACCCTAATTTCATATAATTATAGATAAAAATTTCTTTATAATGAAACACAATGAGAAAACACTTGTTTTGATTCGGAAAATTTTATAAATAAAAGGCTAAATCGAGTTTTTTACCATGGCATAAAATAAAATGAAGTAGGCTTGCAACCGGTGGAAAGGGAAGGGGTCCTCAATTGTACGGATACGGATCGGATATTGAATATCCGTAGATATATATATAAATATTTTTATAATATATATTAAATTATATGGTATACATCTACTATTCAGATACGAATAATTAAATTTCAAAACCATATTCGTATTTGTATCTGTACCGATATTCGAATATCAAATATTCGTCTAATCTTCGGATACATATTCAGATACAGTCGGATATTATCTGATCCGTTTGCATCTCTAATTTTGAAGTTTTTATCTATAACATTCGGCCCAAACTCAAGTCTTATCCTCATTTTAGCAAGAATTCTTAATATATGGGCCGCTAAATAATCTAGTGGACCCAGACCAATCCAGCGGCCCAATTTGCAGATTTTGTGAGAGAATTATGTAAATGGACCGCTAGATAATTTAACGGGTTTGGATCCGTTGTATTATTTAAAAAAAATGAATGTAGGTATTTAATGTTTTGAATTGAGTTTGAACATACTATACATAAAAATTTGGGAAGAAAAATTATACAAACCTCTGTAATTAAGGACTTAGTCAGACAGCAAGGAAATCATATTAGGAAGTACCAATGGCTATGACAGCCACAAGAGCCTATTTATAGGCATTGCAATCTCATGTACAAATCAGAAATATAATATACAATCTTCACAAATTATCTCATCAATATAAGTATATCTTTTTTTTTTTCCTTTCCAAAATGGTGCATAGGCATTAATTAGTGTATCTTTCAGTTGCTTTCTTTATTTAAACAAGCCATCCATCAAAGAAAATACAACACTAAGCATTTCCCCATTTCTCTCTAATCATCCAATTTCAACAAAAGTTGCTTCCTCATACAAGCCATGACAATCAATCGCAACAATTCCAACAAAAAATGTCGTGTGTTCTTGATCCCTCATTTGGCGAGAGGTCACCTCATTCCGATGACAGACTTCGCAAAACTCCTTGCAGCGGCCATCCCGACATAGAACCCACCATGGTTCACTACTACAAAAAAAGAGATTATACACGGACAATAAAGGAAGAGCTACACGGATTTCCTACCGTGTTTAAATCGAGGGTGTACGATTAGTTCAATAACTACACACGGACTTTTGGCCGTGTGCAATTTTAAAGATTCTACACGTATAACTTCACAAACAGCCGTGTACAAAGACCAGAATGTGTCGCGCTCCATTTACCGAGCTACACGGATATTACCTAAAAAACCGTGTACGATTCTTTTTGTACACGGACTTTTAACTAAAAAACCGTGTAGCTTGACTCTTTCTACACGGACATTTAGTTAAATGTCCGTGTAGCTCTCCTCTTTCTACACGGACATTTAACTAAATGACCGTGTAGCTATCTTTTTTCTACACGGACTTTAGTTAAATGTCCGTGTAGAAAGTACATTTTTTTTTTTTTTGTATTTTTTGTTTTTCGGCTAGCCTCCAGTTTTGCTAGTCATTTTTGTTACAGAACTATATATTCCAGATTTTCCAGATTTCATATAACAAGAAATCCATATTTTCCAGATTAGCAATAAATCCATATTAGCAAGAAATTCATATTTTTCAGATTAGCCAGAAATCCATATGCAATAAATTATACAATATTCATATACACCAAATTATACAAAATTATGCAAATCCATATTGAGGATTACAAAATTCCATGGCAAACCACCTTGCCCACATGCACCGCACATCGTCGATCTGATCCCAAGAGTAATGATCTTGCTTTGTCACATTCTACAAAATTATAATTTTATAATAGTTAGTATTTTAGAAAAGGTAGATATCAATTGCTTATTATATAGGAAATTCATATGAAGTACATACCGCTTTTGGGAATTCGAATTGTATTCTTTCGACAAAGTCAAACATGAATATCATCGTGTAATAAGCGCATTCCCAACCCTCCTTCTGTTGCGGGCTCTGAAATTTACATTTAGCGGCATTTGTTAGAATGACAATAATTTTTTTAACAAGATATGAAATTTCTAACTCATAAAGTGTGCTCACCAACATGTACTTCCAATTCAACTTGCTTTTCTTGCCCGGGCCCGTGCTATCTGATTCTCCCTCTTTAATATATTTCACAAAAGCCCTTAACAAAAGTAAGTGAATGTAATTAGCAATTTTATAATTTAATATGATTGAAAGAAATGCAAACCTATAGAATTATTATTGCTTACTTATTCACAAAAGGCAAGATAACTTTGCACTTGGCAGCCGCGGTCCTTCCTTTTGGCTTACAAGAATCAATAATTATGCCCACACTTAAGTATGGCACAATGAGAATCGTGCACCAATGTTTGCTGTTGGATCGAGGAGAAGAATTATAGTACTTTAGCATATAAAAGTCACACGAGTATTTGCTATGATTGATGGTGTGATTTCATTTTTTTATGTTTAACTTTTAATTCCTTTATACAATTCTTTAATTAAAATATAAACAACAAATAAGTTAAGATTAGAACTAACCCCTCGTGGTATGGCATGAGAATGAATTTCTTCTCCTCCGCCTTAGCACGATGCATCGCAGAACACATGTACTCGATAGCCATATCCGGATAATATGTCGCTGCCGTAGAACTCACTTTCTCGGGGTCCAGAAACATGCACAAATTCTTCTGCTCAACCATCTCATCACAGTTTCGGACTAGCTTCCTGAAAACTCATCATATTGTAATTAGAATATATATTTGAGTTCTATACAATAATGAAAATATTTTAATATCACTAACATGAGGAAAATGGTGATGTGTGAAACATCGAGCCATTTGTCGGATGACGAGTGGTGGAAGAGGTCCTTGAAGTCTCTGAACGACAGCAGGAGCTCCCTGCCTTCGTGTAGAAACATCCCAGGTGGGACAGGGATGACGATAGCCTCCATGCCGTCGGGCGCCGTCATCAAGTAGTCGTGGAGAAGGCGCAAATCATTGGGCAAACGGCTGTATTCTTCTTCTGTGACCATAGGACGGGGCGGTGATTGTGGCGCGTCAGGCGCGATGTCGCAAGCCACCTCCTGACGTACCGGTGAGAGAGCCGTACCGGTAACATCATCTCCTCGTGTCTGTATCAAGTTATAGATGTATTATTCTAGTATTTCAAAAAGAATGAGTTGAATGTAACAAAATAAATGAATTTTTTTATGAATTACCTGATCCAAAACAATCTGACTCTTAGGCCATTGGACAAATGACATCCGTGCGTCATCAAGCACAACCACATCGTCGGTAGGGACAGGAAGGGGTACGCGCTGCCATCCATCCACGACTAACTCAACCTGCACGCATGCATGGTCGGGTCTTAGCTGAGTATTGTGTACACTTTTGGCGAGTGGATGTACAACGCCCTTAGCAACGATCATAGAAACACTGCCATTCCGCAGGACGAGGTCGCATGCTCTGGGGTCCTGCAAATTTATAGGAAAGTTGTTTATTCTAGTGATGCGATATTGTCCAACAAGGTTGCAAACAGGTTTTAAATACCTTTAGATTATGAAGAAGTATTGATTATCTTGAGATTATCCAAATCGTCTAAGGCGCCCCACGTGCCGGATGCTTGACTACTTCGCCGAATTCCCGGTGAAATGGGAGGTGGTTGCTCGGATGGCTGCGTAGTTGCTGATCTAATTTGTGTCAACATTGCTTCCATCTCAGCAAACCTTGCGTCGTACTCTTTGCTCACCTCCGCGCGTATCTGCGCAACTATCTCGTCTTTGTTTACCTTGGCACGAGATTTTCTTCGAGGTTTCTCTCCCTCCACACGGAACACCTCCTTCCAGCCCCTGTAGACCCCTACACCCCTTACTCGACCCGGGTGTTCTGGATTCTCGAGCGCCGCGGACAAGGAATCATTTTGTCGTTCGACACTCCGGGCACCCGAGTTGACCTCCTCCTCCACTTCCAACTGTTCAAGTAGAAGAATTAGTTAAAGCAAAAGAACAATTGACGTACTTTCGGAGTTATAAATGACTCTTACCATTCTTTGAGCCACGCTTTGCAACTCCGTTGGGAGTACTATCCTCCCGTCAGCGGTTACCTCGGCTCTACCCATGACCCAATCTTTGCCCCTAGGATTTTAGATCCTAACCACGGGTGAGTCAGAATCCTTGTTCGCATCCAGGACTTTCCTCCATTCTGCCGACTTACCCTCGTAACCACCTGACCCTAGATGGTGTGGATACTTGTTAAAGGCAACGGTCCTCCTGCCTTTATCACTCTTTGCCTTCACAGAAACAAGACAATAACGATCAGTTAGTTTTAGAAAGATAAGTACAAATCGAGAAAGAATAAGCATAAATTTGGCACGAGTTAGATACCTGGAACTCTTCAGTAGACTTCAAAACTTGATACGCATCCCAGTCCTCTTGTTTTAGCCATTTGTAGTAGCCGACCGGATTTTTCCCTTTCTCCATGAACTCCGTCTTCAACGTGCTCTTGTATTGCTTCCATCCATTGTTCATAATCTTCAACGTCTTATTCTTTGGAACATCACTCTGGATGTTCCATTGAGCCTGATTGACACAAAAATTTAGTGTATTTAAATATAGATCATACATAAGTGAAAATTCAAGAGAAGAGTTGTTAGGCACTTTACCTTCACCGTGTTCCACCACTCGTCCTTCACCTCTTTCTCGAAATGATCCCATCTCTCAACAAGGATACTCGCATTTTGTTTCACGAAGCTCGTACACCAATTTGAGTATTTCTGCCGTTCTGGTCCCTGCGCACGCCCGTCTTTTGTGAACCAGATTTTGGAATGGGTCTGCTCAGAATGGCTCGTGCACATTGTAGGCCCTCTTCTCCTTCTTTCTAACGAGGCAGTAGCTTGCTGCTCCTCTTCTTCCATCATATCCTCGTACTCATTTTCATTCGACATGGTGCTGCATGAAATTAAAGATCAAATCATTTGACATATAACCTAGATTAATCAACCAACTTTTGACATATAACCTATATTCATCAAGAGATTAATCAATCACTTGTTGACATATATCCTAGATTATTTGAATTAATCTACAATAATTATGGTACAAGCACAATGTATTCAAGCACAAATTAACCTAAAATAACCTAGGTTATATGCTAAAATTATGGTACAAGTACAATGTCAACAAGTACAATGCTAAAATAACCTAGGTTATATGCTAAAATAACCTAGGTTATATTCAAGCACAATGTATTCAAGCACAATGCTGAAATTATGGTACAAGCACAATAATTATGGTACAAGCACAATGTATTCAAGCACAAATTAACCTAAAATAACCTAGGTTATATGCTAACGGGTTCAATACTAATCATGTCTAACGGGTTCAATACTAATCATACACGGTTGAGAGAGAGAGAGCTAACCAATAAGAAAAATAACAAATACCAACCATGTCTAACGGGTTCAAACCCAATAAGAAAAATAACGAGAGAGAGAGAGCTAACCACGGGTGAGAGAGACCACTGGTTAGAGAGAGAGAGACCGAGGTGGAGAGAGACCGAGGTGGTGAGGCGGCGAGGCGGCGAGGCGGGGAGGCGGTGAAGAGCTCGGAGAAGGCTCAGCAAAATCTTCTCTGTGAGGGTTTTTGAAACTGATGTTTATTCTCTTTTCGGACTTGTGAAAATTTTGGAAGAGAAGGATTTCGAATAATAGTGTTTTTCTCATTATACACGGACTTTTAACTTAAAAGACCGTGTACAAAGATCTTTATACACGGACTTTACTCTAAAGGCCGTGTGCAAATACCATTTCTACACGGACATATAGCTAAAAGGCCGTGTAGCTCTCTACCCTTTCTACACGGACATATAGCTAAAAGGCCGTGTAGCTCTCTACCCTTTCTACACGGACTATTAGCTAAATGTCCGTGTATAAATTGGTCCGACAGGTGGGTCCCAGGTTCAGTAAAGTTCTCTGAATGGTTGCGGGCCGCAATACTTCATAAAGTTGTTTGACAATTTTAACTAATATTTATTTTAACTAATATTAAATGTTTGATAAAGTTGAACATAATATTTTAAACATAATATTTTCATTAAACATAATCCTTCCTTAAATATTTTAACTAATATTAAATATTTTAACTAATATTAAATATTTTAACTAATATTAAATATTTTAACTAATATTTAGTGAAAACTAATATTTTAACTAATATTTATTTTATTTTATTATTAAATGTTTTAACTAATATTTTCAAAAACTAATACTAATATTTGATAATATTATAAGCATTAAACATAATCCTTCATTATAAGCATTAAACTAATATTTGATAATATTTGATAATATTTGATAATACTATTACTACATTATGCTTTTTTCTTTTTTTCCCTCTTTTTTTTATTTTTTTATTTGATATATTACAAGCTAAAGTTGCAATATTAAAAGCTACATGGTCTTAAACAAAATAAATATTACACATTATGCTTTTTTTTTCCTTTTTCTCCTTTTTTCCACTATTTGAACGGTACCCTCGGCCCATAATCCTTCATTGTGGTCGGACCGCATGTAGTCAGCTTCGTCTACCCCTTTAAGTGTTGCTACCTCAGTTTGCACATCGGTACAAAATGGAGGTACTTATTTTGGATATGCAACCTAGTATGAGCGTCGATGCCGATCATGTCACAGTGTCAGATACTCAGATCTCCCAGGCCCAAAACTAGTGATGCCAGTACCTGAGTTACCAAATTACCGCATTGGGCAATTTTGGATAGCCTGTTTGGATCTTGGCCCGATGTTTACGGTATTGTGTTCAATACATTTCGTGCGCTTGAAAATGAGTACTGCAAGGAGTATGAAAGGGTTCAAAGGAAGAGCCTATTTTATAGGTCCAGTCTCCTTATGCAATGGTAGCAATGTAGATGGAGTTATCCATCGTGGAGGAAAGGGAGATGTCGGTTGCTTGAAGTGGCTTGACGGAAAGGAGTATGGATCAGTTGTTTTATAAGCTTCGGTAGCGAGTGCTACTTCAAATCTGAACAACTTCATGAATTAGCTATTGGTTTAGAACATTCTAGAAGAAATTTTCTTTGGGTTGTTAGAGGAGAAAACATGGAGGAATGGATGCCTGATGGATGGGAGGATAGGATAGCTGGAAGGGGTTTTGTGGTGAAGGGATTGGCCCCTCAGGTGTCGATCCTTTCGCATCCGGCAATCGGGGCCTTCATGACTCACTGTGGATGGAATTCAGTTCTAGAAGGTCTCTCTGCGGGCGTGCCAATGCTAACTTGGCCCTTTGCATCTGAGGAATTTATCAATGAAAAACTATTGGTGGAAATGATAGGTTGTGCTGCTAAGGTGTGGGATGGAGGAAAGAGGAGCACTAGAGAGGAAGAGCATGAACTCGTACAGGGAAGTGTGATAGCTCATGCTTTGTCAAAATTCATGGAGCCTGGAGGTGAATATGTGGCAATGCGTTCTAAAGCAAAGAATGTTGCGGTCTCGGCAGTGGCTGCCATGCAAGAGGGTGGGAGTTCTCATGGTGACATCAAGAATCTGGTTAATGATCTGTTTGGATTAATTGGAAGAAAGTGATGAAGACTAGCTAATTAATTAGATCAATTTTCATTAGAAAATTAATAAATCTGTGTGATATTTAGATGTTTTTTTAGTAGTAGGGTGCAATTTTCATTATTCAAATTATCACTGATGGGTCACTGTACCGACGGCCTCTCTGAGAACTATCGGATCTAGATTCACTATACCCGTTTCCAAATGCAGATCTCCACTCGTCTCCCTCTGCCTTGCTTTCAGCTGCACTACTCTCTGATTAAGAAAAATAGCATGTGAGCAGCTCAGATTTTTGCATTGTGAAAAAAATCTCATACAGTATCACTGTACCAGAATATGATATATGTGGGAGTATACTGTCAAAAAATATATGTGGAAGTTTGGAAAAAGGTAAATAGTATACAAAGAAGTCCTTTCACATGTATTCTACTTCTTAAATTATAAATAACATTTAGAAAAATAAAGCCTCCTCTCACCCACATTTATACAATATTAAAGAATGTTATCCAAGTTTTTGCATATTTTTAATTTGTGACATTGTCACTCATAGAATGGGGTTATGGGAGAAAAGATAAGTGAACCTGATAGATGTGTATAGTTGATTAAGCATGTCTTCTTTAGCTTTCTCAACTTAGAAAATTAAACAAAAGCATAGATATATACGAGTTAAAAAGAGTATTACAAAAAAAAATGCAACCTTTTTTAAACTTTTCATATTAAAGAAAATTTAGAGAAAAAAAGGTGAAAGTAAGAGAAAGCCTCACTTCTTTTTCTTCGTAATAATTTCTTTAATTTGACAATTAGACCAAAAATGAACTGAGCCAACACTGAACCCGATCTAATTCCTAGTTAAAAGAGATTTACAAAACATTGTGAAGGATACCTCAATCGACCTATCCTTTTCAAATGAAGAACAGCAAAGGAGAGAATTAAGAATACAAAACCAACATCAAATTTTAGTGTAATTTGGGATAATTTAACATTAGCATCCTATATATAACCTTGTCAAATTCATGGGTTCAATTGTTAAAGTACAGTGGAACCATAGATGTAATTTGGGGAAGAAGTGAAAAGATCTAAATAAATGAAGTAAAAAGGGCTGCAATTGAGATAGCATCCTATATATAACCTTATGGAAAGCACATTTTAAATAGATAGTTTACCTTTAAGCACAGTTTTATAGGCAATGTTGAGTCAGCTTAAACATGAGACTAGGTCCTTTGTCAACTCCATTGGACTTGTTTGAATCTTTTAAGCTCTTGCTCAAATCTTCCTCGAGAATGCAATCCAAAAATGTTGACATCCAAATAACTTGTAATTTAATTTGGATGAGTAAAAAGGAAAACATAAAAGGATTAATTGAGAGAAGATCAGACTCCTTTTGCAAGGAATGGGAAATTGGGTATTTAACCATATATGAGCAATGTTTGTCGAGAATCTTCTTAAAGACATTGATTTTGTACCTATCTAAAAAAATAGTAAAAAAATTTCAGAAAAAAAAAATTAATTTGGTTTCCAAGCACATTTTAGTATGGAGATCATATTGAGTGGTTCTTTGGACATTGAAAAAAGAGATAAGGATGTGAGGCATGATTGATGCAAGAAAACAATGGGGTATTTTAACCCTACTCATGAGTAATTGAGCAATGAAGGTGTGAAGGAAAACGACCAGTGGAACTTTTGGTGCATAAACGAGGAATTATGCACTGAAGGAGGTTAATATTATTCTTACCAGCAGTAATCTTTTTGTCCTTGTTATTGTCTCGTTTGCTAGACTTCATCGATTTTGCACTTGATTGATCTTGCGGGCTTGATTGGTTTCCAGTGGCTAAGCCCCATTTTAACCTCGCGTCCTCGCCTTTGCTAATTTTTTCTGAACTGGTTCCCGAAGTATTAATTGGATCATGCAAGCACATGAATTGTGAAACTTGGTGCTTAAAATTGGGCTGAGCTAGCGAGAAAGTTGTAAGCCTCAAGAGGCCTAAAATTTGGGCTATTCAGTGGGCCTGAGTCGGGCCGAAATCATTTATAAAGAAAAATCACATCTACCTTAGCACAAGTCAAATGCAAAAGAAGATTTAATATGTACCATATATATATCCATATATATATATATATATATATATATATATATATATATATATATATATATGAGTATGGCTAATTTGCTGCTGGCAGCATTTCGGCCAAGTGCTGCCAGCAGCAAATCTGCCATTCTGACGTTCAAACAACCGATCCGAATTGTTCAACATGTTCTAAATATTGAAATGTGCTTGGAGACTAAATTTTACATTTTTTGGAATTTTTTTACTATTTATTAAGCCACTTTGAAAATTCCAGATCCGGGTGAACAGTAAAAACAGTCTGGACCATATGATCTGAAATTTTCAAAGTGGCTTAATAAATAGTAAAAAAATTCCAAAAAATGTAAAATTTGGTCTCCAAGCACATTTCAATATTTAGAACATGTTGAACGGTTCGGATCGGTTATTTGAATGTCAGAATGGCAGATTTGCTGCTGGCAGCACTTGGCCGAAATGCTGCCAGCAGCAAATTAGCCATACTCTATATATATATATATATATATAGAGTAGAACTAGGATGCTCCTAAGCTCACCAAGCCCTTCCGTGAGCGCGACTCTAAAACCTATCAAATTGACTTCAAACGATATTTCCAAACCGTTAGATGTTCAATCTATATTAAAATGTGCTTGGAGACCAAATTTTACATATTTTGGAATTTTTTTACTATTTATTAAGATGGTTTGAAAATCGCTGTTTTTATTAAAATTCTGCACCATTGGAAAACAGCGATTTTCAAACCATCTTAATAAATAGTAAAAAAATTCCAAAAAATGTAAAATTTGGTCTCCAAGCACATTTTAATATAGATTGAACATCTAACGGTTTAGAAATGTCGTTTGAAGTCAATTCGATAGGTTTTAGAGTCGCGCTCACGAAGGGCTTGGTGAGCTTAGGAGCACCCTAGTTCTACTCTATATATATATATAGAGAATGGCTAATATCAAAACGTTTGTTCCTCGGGTCTGGAGCAATCAATTTTTAAACCGTCCGATCTGACTGAAGATTCGTGCATATCGGATTGATCTGATCTAAAAAGTTTCGCTGGAACAATCAAATTTCTCTATCCAGTAACTGGACACTACTGGACCCATCCAGTGGATTCCCCCCCCCAAACCCCGACCCCCTCTCTCTCACACGCGATCTCCCTTCTCTTAGAGTCTCTCTAAACCTAAATCGCACCAGGCGATTTCTGCCCCGCTCCTCGATCTCCTCTCACGGCGCCAACTTCTCCAGCGACAACCGCTCTCTCTCTCGGCACATTCTCGGTAAACCGTCTTGACCCTTTTTGGTCCTTTGCTCTGTGTTGAGCTACTCTTGATGGTGGGCTGAGCCCCTTGAACTGTCAATTTCTGAGAATTTGTGTGTTAATTGCTTGTGGTTGTTAACACAGCTTGAATTAGATTTTTGGGGAATTTCTCGAATTGTGAAAGACGAACCTAACAGTCGCAATACTTGTGTTATGTATTGCTCACTGCTTTTTGCTTTGTTCGGGGCTTGTATCTAAAATTTGTAGTTTGAATTGTGTGAATTGATCTCTTAAAGGGAACAAGGATCTCTTATATGATTTAAATTATTACAAATGCCTTCTCTAAAATTTTGTAAGAGTCGTACATAGATAGGCTGTATCAATCAAGTGGATTAAACATTTTTATAAATTTGATTCTATTACTAAAGTGGGCTACTATTTTTACTAATTCCTAACAGAATCTTTGGTAAATTGTGGTGCCTTTTCTTTGGCAAATCTGATTCGGTTTACCGAGAATCAAATTTAAGGGAGAGAAACCTTTGGCAAAGGCACCTGTAACTTGTGAAATTGTTGATACCTTAGCTACTGTGTACTAATACTGGTTTTGTTCTCATACTGGTTGAGTTCTGATACCTTGGCACCAATAACTATTGTTGAAATTTTCTGCAGTACTGATGCTGGTTTTGTTCAAGGAGAAACCCAGACCTAGGGTTTTGCTAAGCTCTCTCTCCCTTAGAAGTTGATTGTTGTTGGTTTGGTAATTGCTATGTTTGATTAATATGTTGTTTAAACCAATTTCTGACTTTGGTCGTGACCTTATGTCCTTAGAGAAGTTATTGCAATTGAATCTCACTTTTGGATTTTAGAACCAAAATACTAATCATGCCACTTGATTCTGATTCTATAGGTTACTGGTACTAATCATGCCTCAGTTCTGATTAAAAGCAATAACAACACAAATTATATGTGTAAGTTAAAAAATTATAATCTTTCGGTAGTATAGTGATCTCTATGTCAGTACTTGGTAACAATTCGATGTTGTTCATTACTATGAAAGCAAAAACGTAAACATGTAAATCAGAATTAAGAAAACCAGTTGTAGACATTAAGAAAACTAGTAGAGCTAATGTAATCAAGGGTAATTTGCTAATTTTCCTTTTTGTTACCACTGGAATTTTTCTGTTCTAGTACAACTAATCTCAGTTATTCAATTAAGGGTAATATGCTTGTATTATTTGTTTTTTCTTCTTTTTAATAATTTATACTAAGTATTGATCTGTTCATCCAATTAACAGAGAGCATAAGGCCTTGGAAAGGATAACCAAAAAGCTTACGATAGTGAGGACAATGATGAAGATGAAGATGTTGGAGATGACGAATCGATATGTTGTGTTGTTATTTGTTTTCTTTTGTTAGAGTAATGTTGGTTTTCTGTCAGTACATTTTTTTTGTTCTGGTATAGTGCATTTTGTTGTACAAGTTGTAGTCAAGGGTATTTTAGAAAAAAATGGAAATTCATCATTTGTACTTTCTGTTTTTATTAATTGTGCAGTGCAACTAATTTTGTTTACTTTGCAACTGTTTACTCCAGCAATTAAACTGCAATTCGATGAAACTATTTAATTCATGCATTAAACATGTTTTTAATACAAAATAAATAGAAAAAAAGCACTAGAGCAGTAAAAAAAGCTGAATCTGTATTCATCATAACTGTATTTAGCCTATGCTTACAAAAGCTAAACAATAAGATCTGAATCTCAACATAAGAAAAATAATATTTAAGTATCAATATCCCAAAAAAAATTATCACTACTCTAACAATGTCCATATACTTCATGCACAATCTGGAGTGAGCATTCCTTTAGTACCACCTGTAAGTAAAAAAAAAATACAAGTTCAGAAAGTTAAAGGAATTTATACCAGATGAGCAACTTAACCCAATATTATGCATTAATAAAAAAGTTGCATTAACAGAAATATTAGACTTATTTCCAAGTTTATTTAAAAGTTTTTCTTCCTGCCATTGTCAGATGAATCAGAAGAGCTGCGACACTTTTTTTTCTCAGATTTGGATTTAATTAAGAAATTAAATCAAAGATATTTTGTCACTACATAGACACCTCAATTAACAGAAAATTATAATTCCTGGTGCAAATAAGATGCTTCAAGAAATGAAATAAGTCATTCAATCATCCTAGACTAGTGCGAAGATAAAAACCTAGAAAATTTGATTACGCTAAAAACCTTAAACCTGCTACTTCGGATTGGTGCGATTTCTGATTTCTTCCTTCGAACGGAGATACTAATTTTGAGAGAGAGTTTTGGTGGACTGGTGCGATAATATTAATGCCAATTTCAGGTCGGAGAGAGAGAGAGTCTAAGAGAGAAGGGAGATCGCGTGTGAGAGAGGGGGTCGGGGTTTACCGAGAATGTGCTGAGAGAGAGAGCGGTTGTCGCTGGAGAAGTTGGCGCTGTGAGAGGAGATCGAGGAGCGGGGCAGAAATCGCCTGTTGCGATTTAGGTTTAGAGAGACTCTGAGAGAAGGGAGACCGCGTGTGAGAGAGAGGGGGTCGGGGTTTTGGGGGGTAATCAACTGGACGGGTCCAGTAATGTCCAGTTACTGGATAGAGAAATTTGATTGTTCCAGCGAAACATTTTAGATCAGATCAATCCGATATGCACGAATCTTCAGTCAGATCAGACGATTTAAAAATTGATTGCTCCAGACCCTAGGAACAAATGTTTTGATATTAGCCATTCTCTATATATATATATATATATATATATATATATGAGCAAGACTAGGGTGTGCTAGGCTCACCAAGAGGGATTGGTGAGCGCACCTCCAAAAAGCGCATTTTCAAAGTTCAAATAGTCAATTCGAACCTTCCAACGTGTTCTTCATATTAAAATGTGCTTGGAGACCAAATTTTACATTTTTGGAAATTTTTTACTATTTTTTCAGAATTTTTGAAAATCATTTGTTTTTCAAATTTCAAATTATTGTTTAGTTTGTTTAGTTTTTTCAAAAATTCTGAAAAAATAGTAAAAAATTTCCAAAAAATGTAAAATTTGGTCTCCAAGCACATTTTAATATGAAGAACACGTTGGAAGGTTCGAATCGACTATTTGAACTTTAAAAATGCGCTTTTTGGAGGTGCGCTCACCAATCCCTCTTGGTGAGCCTAGCACACCCTAGTCTTGCTCTATATATATACCCAGTTACTCTCAGTAGGCAAATATATAGTTTTTCAAATAACAGCTTCATAGTTGAAGAGTTGGAAGATTAATTTACGACATGTGACTCTGAGTAAAAGACAACTTTGTCTTAGACGAAACAAGAAAATAAGAGGATGAAACTTAAAATGCATGATATATGATAAAATAAATTTGAACTCAAAACTCCACCACTACAAAAGTGAATATCTAACTTCTAGGCT
Source organism: Carex parvula (assembly GCA_025461045.1). Taxonomy (NCBI): domain Eukaryota; kingdom Viridiplantae; phylum Streptophyta; class Magnoliopsida; order Poales; family Cyperaceae; genus Carex; species Carex parvula. The sequence continues at coordinate 1,382,325 of JAJGRW010000111.1, read as the reverse complement.
AAAAGTAAACATTTAATCTTTTACAAGAGGCTGAATTAGATAAAAATCTTCAAAAAAAAAAAAAATTCAATTAAATTTCAATTTACCTAATTAAACTTTTAAAATCAAAGAGGTGATTAAGAGCCTGCTATGAATAAATGCAGATTTGATTTGCCCCTGACCTATATAGAGAGAAGTTCGATGATGGACTTTTGAGTTGGGATATGGGACAGAGAGTGAGTGCCTTAATTTGTATAATTGACTTGGTGATTATATAACACACGGTCTTGGAAGCCTCTTTCAATATATATATTTTTATTTAGGCCTCTGCAACTTTTCCACGCTTGGTGGCAGGTTTGAGACGAAAGAGCCATTATGGAAATATTTAAAATTTCTGCAATTTTTCTACAATTTATGATTTACATGAAGCTATGTTCGATCCGTCCTGATCGGCACAATTTACGCTACTAATTGCAAGGGTCAGAGATGTGTGTGCATAGAAATCACAAACTAATCACACATAAATTTGAGACAATTTGAATTCATTCTTAAATGAGAACATGGTGTCACATGAAGCACGCGAGATATTTTAGTTTTGTTGACCCTAAAAATAAGGTGTTAGTCTATGTCAAAAGTCAACAAGTTAACAACTTTAATTCACACTCACTGTGTATATAGAAAATATTGAATAAACTAAAGTATATATATTTAATTTTTATAATATATTCCACTCGTATGTTTTTATTTTCGTAATAGTGAGTTCTAGGCCATCGACCATTTTAATTTTATCATATGCTGCAAATTCTGTGTATATATTGTTGCTTTCTGAAACTTGTAGAATATATCTTCAAGTGAGCTTGATGTATCCTTAAGGTTATAGCCCATAACTCACCATTAATTAGGACGTATTACACATATTATCTTAGTAATTTATAAGCTTAATAAGATATTACATTTTTCTTGTGCCCGTTGTTGACAACTCGTGAGTAGAGGTGCTACTTTTATCTGATTATTAGGTCCCGATCCAGAACCGAACCGGAACCAATCCGGAACCGAACCGGATCCGAACCGGCACCAATCCGGATCCAATTAATTTGGATAGGATATGATTTAAAAAATATAACCAGTTAAATTATGAGTAAGGTTACAAAATTAATACTTTAATATCCGATCTGGATCCGAACCGGAACCGATATGGTATTGATTTAATTATCCGACCCATAACCGAACCCGACCCGATACCCATATAAATACCCGATACAATGCTAATACATTTTTTTATAATCAATTAATATAAAAACATAGATTAATAACTATGGAAAGACAACCATCTTTACTATTTTTTAAGAAACAAATCATAATACCATATCATACATTAATAATTAATTCCTCCATTTGTTACAGCAATTGGAAAATTAATAATTGGGATAATTTACTTGTAAATGTTGAATCGATAGGATAGTATTTTTTTAAATCTAGATAGATTACAAATTAATTTAGGGTTGTTATTTTTATTTTGTTATGTAGCATTTGTATTACTATGAACAAGAACAATAGTTTAATTTTTATTTTGAGTAGCTTTTAATTTTTATTATAAAAATATGTTATGTGAGATGTTTAAAAATTATAATTATATTTAAGAGTAAAGGGTTTCTTAAATACTTGTGAGTTGTGACATGTACCCACTCCGGATCCAGACCGGATCTGGACCGAATCCGATAATTCACAAACAAGTTATGGGTACCTACTACCTAGAACCGAAATACTGGACCCAAATATCTACTATTAGATGCGGTATCCGGATCCGTACCCGAATCCGATCCGGTTTGAAACTAATAAGTATATGGATTGAAATTCGGACCCGAACACTTTTAGGGTACGGGTCCAAATATAATACTATTCGGACCCATCCCGACCCGATAGCACCTCAACTCGTGAGTGTGTTTCTCCAGGTTGCTCAGATAATCATGCTTTTTTACAAGCTTCTCATTTATTCATGCTTCACAATCTTCACATTCATGTTATAAATTAACTTGATATGCAAATATTAGATTCATATGTTGTTCTTAGAATCGGCATATATACCAGGAGTAGTGTGCAATTCCAAAACTTGTAATATTTATAGAGCACAGGTTATATTCTAAATAATTTATCTTCTTATTTCTTATTTTCTTTTTTGGTCATATTTTCGAAAACCTCTCTAATAAATCTAGTCATCTGGATGCTATGCGGCACAGGATGAGAACTCCGTTTTTGTGAAAGAAACCAAGCATTCATTTTATTATGTTTAATTCTAGTTTACACTTCATGGCGCACTGCCCACTGTTCAATGACAGATCTCGAGGTTCTTTATTTTATTTAATTAATTAACATTGCCCAGTGCATGCCAAGTTGCCAACTGCTCATTTGTATTTAAATCATTTGTCAAACTCAGTGCCAGATCTCGAAGTCTCATTTCATTTGTTTAAATCAGTTGACTTACACAAGTTCAGATCGCATATCTACATCTAGCTACTCATGCATGTGTACTAATTAAACAAGAAATGAAATGACGTCTATGTATTCGTCTAAGTAATACAGTCGCAGGATGGGGAAATAATCTTCCACTTCTTACGAAATAAATTTGTGCCTCATAAGTTACCTTCGTTTTTGAAAAATGTTCATTTCACAAAGCCATCGTAATAATCATTGATTTCATAGTTCCATAAATACACTGCGTCTATTTGAAAAAAAAAAAAATACACACACATGTCATGCATGATGCTTTCAGATGGTATGTGTAGCAGAGATACATATGTTGCGGTGGAGCTGTAGCCATACAAGACGAGGACCAAATTAGAAATGATGATATACGTGATAGACTTGGGGTATTACCAATTGAAGAGAAGCTCGTCTAACACCTCTTGATATGGTTTGGGCATCGCCAATGGAGGCCTCCCGAGGCACCGGTGCATACTGGAATTATAAGCCATATTGAAAACACAAGGAGAGGCAGAGATCGGTCGCGATTGACATGGGAAGAAGCAGTGAAAAGGGACTTGAAGGAATGAAATGTATCTAAGGAGTTGGTTTCGAACGAGAGCACGTGGAAGTTAGCGATCCACATACCATAACCATGATCTAGGAAATATTGTTTAGGGATTATTTAGGAGTAGTATTATAGGCCTTAGGTCATGGTTTAGGCCATAGGAAGTATTATTGACCCCTACGATCTATAGTTTAGGCATAATATAGTTAGTAATAGTATTGTATTATTAGTATTATTATTAATACCATTATTACTATTTGTACTACTACTACTACTATTATTATTTATTTATTTTATTACTATTTTATTTATGATTGGATTTTATTTCTAGCCTACTCTAATTTGTTTGAAACTAAAAGCTTGATTGTTGTTGTTGTTGTAAGTACTATTTCTCATAAAGAGTTTGTTTGCAATATATTTGGAATCTAATTTGTTGTTGTAACTGGTTACGTTTATTTGTAACTATAATTTTATTATAAATTTATTGCAATCAAATATAAACTATATTATATCCATACACAACTAAAATATGATGATAATAATATCTAGCTAGTATATTATATATAGCGAAATCCATCGTTACATTGATATCGTCAAAAGGATGAAGATTATTACTTCCTCATGAAAACCTCTCTAGTTCCTATTCTTGTTTAATACACATGAGCAGCATGGGTGCAGAGATGTGATATGAACTCGAACGAATCAACTTAATTAAACAAATGAAGTTAGTAGACCTCGAGATCTACCATTGAGTTTGACGAGTAAATTAAATACAAATAAACAGCTGGCAGTGCACCGGGATGTGTCTAAGTGTGAACTAAACTATATATTAATTAACGATCAACTGATCAATTCATACATAAAACAAAATGAATGCATCTCGATCAGATGTACCTCGAGCATGGATTGCTAAGACGGTCTAACTTAGATCTTACCCTAAAAGACTCAACCAAACACCAGCTAGAAAAATGGCTGAAGAGAAGTTTGCCGAGTAGTTTGCCTTTCCTATTGAGTTGCACATTAACATAGACGCATGTGTTCTCAAGTTCACCAAGCATCTCTGTGAACTCAATTTTAAAATCTATAGGACAGACTTCAAACGACGAATCTATACCGTTGAAATCCATATACCTTATGAGTGATGCATCTACATGCTAATATTTTAAATTTTTGAACTAATTTTGTATAAAATCAAGTGAACTTATTTTACTCGTAGAAACAAGTCATAGCTGGAATACCAATTAACGGTTTGGTCCAGCCAGATCGGCGCAATTCACGAGCGATTTCGCAAGGGAACATGTTGATTACTAATCACGCACATTTAGAGAATTGTTATTGTTAATAATTTTCACTCTTTTAATTTTATTCTTTTATCAGTGTAATTAAGCAATAATTTCATTCTCTTAATAAATAATTTACTGAGATTGTGATGTCTTTAAAATTGTGATGTCTTTTAAATATCTATTAATAAAAAATAAAAAAAATTACAGAAAGAGGAAAACGAATACATATAGTCTTATACAATTCGAATATTAATGGAAGCAACGACGAGAGATTTGGTGCTAACAATTCGTTTTTATAATTTTCAAAGTTCAAATAGTCGATCTGAAGTGCTCAACATGTTCTCCATATATAAATGTGCTTCGAGACAAAATTTTACATTCTTTGGAAATTGTTTACTATTTTTTATGGATATTTGAAAATCACTGTTTTTCATTTTTTTTATTATGAAAAACAGTGATTTGGAAATTTAATTATTTCTCTCAGGTGCATGAAATAATAAGATCACACAAATAATAGTTGACGTAATTCATCAGTATTTTTGCATTATATTTTGAAATTAAAGAGACTGGTTAATTTAATTTCAAAATTTATATCAGAATATCATATAAGCAGTTACTTCTTAAGATAATTAAAGAAGCATCAGCATTGGAACATTTTTTTTTTGACGGAGCTGGTCCATTACTTTTTCGTCAAAATTTAGTTATGGAATTTAGGAAGACTTAAACTTTCTCTGAATTCATTGTACAATTCGTGGTTCACTGTCAGACCTTTAATATTTCAGGAAAGATTTTTCAATAATGCAAGGACTCTGTTGAAAAGTAGCATTTTTATTTTCTTATGCATGAAGGTTATGTATGCACAATAATTAGAAGAGAGCTGGTGAAGGTCCCATCTTCCAGCTCAGCGTGATGGGGCCACACTAATGATCAATATAAATACAAATGTTAAAGGTCGTTTTGTTCAAGTTCAACCAAAACTCTCCCATTCACGAAAAAATATTAATGGAAGAAGCCCACATAGTTGTAGATCTCGAAGCCTCTCCATCAGAATCAATGCAACCTAAACTCGACAGGGGAAAAAAAAAAATCGAGGAAAAGCACTTCACCATAAAGAAAAAAACCCAGAAAGTTGTAGATCTCGAAGCCTCTCTGCAACGTGAACTCGACACATTATGGGGCAATGCGAACCAGGCAGAGAACTTCACCATCTTTCGCACACCACATAACATTTTACAAAGCAAGAAGAATCTCTTTCAGCCCTGTGTGATCTCCATCGGCCCATTCCACCGTGGTAAAAGGCACCTCCGAGCCTTGGAGCAACAAAAAAGACGGTTTTTACGGGATTTCTTGTCCCGTAAGGACCACCTAAGTTTGGATCTCTGTATATCAGAGATGATGTTGCTAGAAATGAGAACACGGAGGTGTTACAGTGAGACGTTTGATGATCTTGACAGCGATACATTTGTCGAGATGATGCTGCTTGACGGATGCTTCGTGCTCGAGTACTTCTTAAAAAGGGATGAAGGAAATTGGAATTCAATTCGGGAGGTTGGCTGGAATCGTAATTTCGTAAATTATGATTTGCTACTTCAAGAGAACCAAATTCCCTTCTTTATAGTAGAGAAGTTGTACGGGCTGATTGGTTTTAATGAAGAATATAAAATGTTTTTTACTAAATGCCTTGTTTATTATTTGTTGCCCAAAGACTCCATATTTCCAGACCCTCGTGCTGAAACTCCAGACACCATAGACTCCATAATTCCAGCTGAAATTGCAGACCCTCCAGCTGTAATTCCAAACCCTCTAGATAAAATTCCAGACCCTCCCCAGCTGAAATTCATCATTTGGCTCCATCTCTATTACCACTAGTTAGTGCCCAACCCAGAGATACCAGTTGTATTGAGTTCCAAATCCATTTGATCTTACCAGAATGTTCAGTGCCAATAGAATTATCAAATGTTTGCTTCATCGGTTTCTGTTCAAGGCGGTGCTCAGAAGAAGATCTCCTCATTCGACCTCTCGAAGCTTGTCAGTGGCATTGCCGAATTCTACCGGGAATTTATCGTCGATGTTGATCCCTTCTGCCACGGAGCTTAAACAAAAGGGCCTGAAATTCACACCAAAGAGCAACCCGAAACATATGCTCGACATATCATTTGAATATGGTGTCTTAAAAATCCCTAGACTAAAAATCACCGATGACACTAAGCCTCTTTTGACAAACCTTTTAGCATTTGAACATTCCAAATATGGCAAAGAGCATTCCCCCTTTGGAAGGTTTCTATCATTTTTCGATAAACTAGTCAACACACCAAATGATGTGACAATATTACAAGGGTGTGGAATCGTTGAGAACTATCTAGGCAGTGAACAGGAGTTGACTGATTTCTTCAACCAGGTCACCGAAGGTAATGCTGTTTCGAGTGATCACTATTTGGTGGAATTATACAGGGAAGTGAACAGATACAGTCAATCAAGGTGGAATAGGTATCGAGCAAAATTTTTTCGTGATTACTTTAGCAATCCATGGGCAATAATTTCTCTCATCGCTGCTTTCATACTTCTACTTCTTACATTAGTACAATCATTCTTTGCAGTTTTTGCCTATTTCCGTCCCCCGAGCCCATGATGCTTTAACTTTCACAGTACTATTCGGGGCTTCTAAATTGAATAAGAGAAAATTGCTTTACCATGTATGCTAGGAAGGAGTTATTTTTTTTATCTTTTGTTTTTCTTCCTTGTTTGTCAATTGTCATTCCTTTTAGTGTTCTATCTTGTCTGTGTTTTGTTTTTATGATTTGCTACGAAGTTTTATCCAAAAGCACCTTGTTACGTTCCACTATATATGTATCATTGGTTTCCTTTATTATTAAATTTTCTAGGTTATTTTTGGCACCGTTTACAGGGCTTTGGCAGTTGCTACCGGGAAAATTTCAAGGTTATTTTCAAGGTGATTTAATTGAAATTTAAATAAAGTGCATGAGTCAATACAAACGCTACCGGGAATTGGACAAAACAAAGTTTGCAGACCTATGCATAGATCTATTTATTTTCAACATTGCATGGTATAGACGTGCCACAATATGCCAAAAATATGTACATTTCTTTGCTTTCATATATGCCAACACGTTGCTAGGAAACCTGATGCCGATAGTTCTTTCACGGTACCGGCAGACCTCTTAATTAGCACACCTCCACGACTCGTACCAGGTTTCTTGAACGGAGACTTTAATCCAATGACCGATGACTTTTTTTTCACTTTGAAATATAATTTTAAAAATCACATTTTTTTCTATGTTTTGTATAATGCTTTGACAAGCTGTAAAATCTATAAAATAAAATAGTAATATGTTTTTTGCATAATTAATGCTTTCTCCACGACTCGTCACACTATCTTCTTAATTTAAGAGCAGGCAGAACAATTAAAATTTCAGTTCTAAAACTGAGATATTAAAAGATAAATTTTGTAAGTGAGATCGCTAGGAAGATTGCAACGGTGACATATTATTAAACTCTATACATACAAATTTACTTCTATAATAGCCAACTAGAGTATCGTACCTGTACATTGCAACGGTGACATATTATTAAACCAGGCATTGCTTTCCTTAGAAGTATCCCAATTTAGATCTAAACTATGATTACCTTTAATTTATAACCAAAATTAGCCATATGTATGTCTCAATATCAACTTTTTCAATTGGAACAATGGCTAGGATTGTTCGAAAAGTGAGATACTACACCCATAATATGGGCTTAAACCTTACCTAACTTCAAATAAGGCCCACTTTGGTCAATAGGCTCTAGTAAAGAAATAGTGAGCCTTTTCAGCTGTAAACTATTTCACCCATTTGTGATTCTTTTATTTTAAATGAAATTTTGTTTTATTTTTCTTATGAGTAATATTTGTTTTGCTGGTCTCGAATCGCGCCACTGCACATTTTATTTTTCTGTGGACAAAAATATTAGATCGGCTGAATTCGTTGGGCTTCACACGGGCTTGTGGACTACTGGACCTAAATCCTAGATAAATTTTGCTCTAGCAAGTCACACACCTACCTAGACTTTTAACACCTGTTATGTTCGATTAAATGCGCCACTACCTTCATCCTTCATCCAGATTAGGTTATGAGTGATCTTAATTAATAGCCATATTAAACCTCGAGTAGTGGAGTAGAACTAGGATGTTCATAAGCTCATCAAAATGTTTTTGGTGAGCGTAATATAAAACCACCGATTGAACTGATGAAACTGATTTACTTTTCACAAATGATGCATTTACTTCTCAAATTTATATATTTTTTAAATTAATTTAGTATAAAGTCAAGTGGTAAAAAAAAACGTTTCAAAATTAACTTATAAATCTATTTTTTTACCGCTTGACTTTATATTTTAAATTAATTTGAAAATTTATAAATTTAACATAAACACATTATCCGTGAAATAGATCTGTTTCAAAAATTTGAATTTGTCATTTGAAATAATTTCCATATAATTTGAAGTTGAGAAAAAGCTCATTAAAATATTGGTCAGATTAACAACACCCGAGTTCTACGGAATCGGATCCTCTGCTTTTCTTAGAGAAAAAAGGTCCTGCTCTCCTCTATTTATCTCTATCATCTCTCTTTGGGGTGAGAGAGGAGAAAGGAGAGCATGACTCTGCTTTTCTCAAATTTAGATCAAGTTCGGTACTAGACGGTATAATTCCTAAATCCATATCATTTTTTAATTTCACACGAATCTCAAAACGCCCTCTATATCTACAATAGGCACCACTACAAATACGTTAACCATACACTGCATATCATACACGGATGCGACAAAGTTCCAAATAAACAATGTGTAAAGGGAGGAGATGCTCGCTCAAAAATGAGCCCAGCCATAAACACACGGTCATTTGAAATGCATCTAGTACGAAAGGAGCTTACATTTGTACACAGTTTTTTAATAAGATACCATGTACTTTCTCAGCCGATCTTACACGGTTTTCATGGAATGAACCGTGTATGAATATGCTCAATCTCCAAACATGGTTTTGTATTTAGAAAACGTGTACGCTTCATTGGCGCTCTTGGATCTCAACCAACCTTGCTCAAAATTCCCCTTCACCCCAATTTAAGGCTTGCCGCTTCATTTTCTCTCTTCATTTAAGGTACTAGAGGTTTGATCCCAAAATATATGTTTGTTGAATGTTGAATATTGAATGTTGTTGTGCGTTGACATGTTGAATATTGAATATTGTTAATTTGTTGTATGTTGTAAATATTTCTTGAATTATTTATGTATAATATTATTTGGTTAATGGCCAGTTAATATGGATGCTGGACAATTATTATTCAATTTTGAAGGTTATTTTCAGCACCGGTTACAGGCATGTATTGTCTTTTTTGAGAAACTTGGAAGTTGCTGCTAAGGTGATTTTATTTGAATTTAAATAAAGTATATGACTCAATGCAAACGCTACAAGCAATTGGACAAAACGAAGTTCGCAGACCTATACAAGTCAAAATCTGTTGGTCATTGCGATATGCTCCTATCTGTATATCTCATTTACTGGTGATCTAAACAAATGCAAAATGTTTTGTGGTCGATTTCAATATGCACAATTCATCTAACAAAAATAAACATAAATATTTAACCAAAACGGTAAAGTAATTTAACAATTATTCGGGATAAGTGCACCACACCTAGAATTCCAAAGGTTCTTGGAACGTACTCTTCACGTTTGTCACGTTCCTCTATCTCTAGACTTGAACCTAAGTTATTTAGTAGTTAACTTCAATTAATATCATTTCTAAATAATAAATACTTTATTATTTAGTTATTTAAATCTTTATTTATCATATATTTAAAATCATTAAAATATTAAATCCGAAATTAAATAATTTATTAAAAAAATCTGGATATTGACATTTGATAGGTTAAAGTCAGAAAACAGTTCTGAATCAGAAATGCAGACTTCTGTCGACTAATTTAATCATATTTTCTCACTTGAAAATTCAGTTAATTTGGATACGTTGGAATCGATCATAACACAAAAAAGCCTACGACTTTTTTTTTCGGCTAGAATCCAAATCCGGAATCTTTCACTTTGGATATAATTTTAAAAAGCACACTTTCTTCTACATAAAAAAAATAACATGTTGTGTAATGCTTTGTCCATGACTCATCACACTTTTGATAGGGGCTTACATTTGTCGAAAGTTAAACATGTCTACAATCAATAAACTCTTTTCACGACCAATTCAAATAAACAGTAGGTTGTCGACGATGAACTTAAAGGAACAAAGAAATGCCTTAGGCAAATAAACAGTTCTTTCCCCTTTCTCTTCGCAAAGGAGTGGAGGCAAATAAAAGCACATAAAAGGAGACTCCATGACTTGCGCAACTTTTGTCCACTACAGTTACGAAACATTTTATGTATCTCGGTATCCAAGTGCTATGTGTGTATATCAGTTATCAATTCAAATTATGGTTATTGTATATATTTTCGTATATATTTGGAGTTTTGAGTTATTCGAAAGTTCAATTGTTCAATAATACTTTATGTTTCTTGAACACTCATTTAAAATTTTATTTTATAGTAACTAATCATGCTTATAAATTATCACACAAGCTTTAAAATAATATTTTCTTCAATGTAAATTGCGTTTCAATATTATTGCTGAAGTTTCTACATTTTGAAACTATTATTTTCGTGAAATTCCCATTAGAAAAGACTTATTCTACTAATTTTTAGATCCTGTCACACAAAGGTCCCTATCCGGGGACTGCATTCTAAAACAACTTATTTTTGTCATAGTTCAGTCCCTGAAACCTGTCTGACCCGAATTTTGCACTACAGACTCTGTTATTTTCTGCGATTTAACTGTCTGAGTACTATCTTTTCTGACTAAGACCCCAAACCGGTTAAATATGCATACATAATCTAATATATTTGTGTGGATTAATCTAATCATGTTTGTACTGTTGTTTTTAATAAACCAATTATAGGAAAAAGCCTCATTAAATAACCGGTTATTGAGCTTTGTAGCTAACCCAATTTTGTTTTAGTTTATATATGTTTGCGACGTAAGTTGACGGGTCGTTGAATGGATACTAGGATCTTGTTCTGTCGTTACGTGTCTGGTCCGTCGTCCGGGTCCAGGGCATGACAAATTAATTCCTTGTTTTTCAGAAAACGATAGATGAATACATTCTTTGACCATAATGATTTCTCTAAAAGCTCCAAATGATCTCTCATGAAGCAAATTCGTGGTTGTGCCCTTGTTAAGAAGGGATCAAAATCCATAGTCTTTCTCTAAGGAAAACAAGACCCTGGTTATAGAGAGATATTAAATCAGTAATATTCTCCGATTATATGGAGCTGAATTCTTAATTAAACTGTCTCTTTTGCAAACGTTGTATATAGAGAAAATTTTCCTATTGAATTTGAAGGCAAATCAAATGATGTGGAAGGCCCATAATTGGACGAGCTGGAAAGCCAATTGCTCTCTCTGGCTGTACTGCCTCTCTGATCTGTCACTTCTTTTAAAGGCCCACGCTCAGAGAGTACTACTGCTATAATTTAACATATGCCCAGGATAAAAACACAAGATCCATGTTAAGTGATTGCATAATTTTTCATGTAACGTGACAACATATTTTGCATAGGTAGTTTAGGTGTGAGGTTGTTAAGGTAGGAAGTGGTGACAGCATACTTACTTACCAAACACTTAGAAATGGAATTTACATATGAAAAATCCTATGAATTTCTAGTTAGAAATGTTCTATTTAGGGTTTTGTGTAAGGCTTGTTTAGGGGGTTTTGTGTAAGTGGTATTATTCGAATGAGGCAGTTTATTATCAAGCCAGTTCTTTAGTTCGTTCTGAAATAATTCAAGGATAGGAATTGGAAACAAGATATTTTTTTGGAGGTTAGAAATGATTTAATATCGAAATTAACATAATTATGTTTGATATTTTAAATTTGTACAATAGTATTTTCTTTATCAAGCACCATACCATCAAAGAAATACATTTATTCCATTGGATTAATTAATCAATATTAAATTTTAATAAATATTCAATTATATTCCATGAGATTTAGTGTTGGCTGCAGTTGTATGAACAAGTTGGGAATGGGCCCATGTAGGCCCATGTAGGCCCAATAAATTTTTTTTTGAGTGAAAAAAGTAAGAAAAAAGGTAAGTATTGAGCTATCTGACTATCGAATTCATATAACTGACGGTACCGTAAAAGAGAATCTTTTACAATTACTTGATCTGGACCGTTCTTTTTAACTTGGCACGAATCTCAAAGCCCAATAATACTGCCCCCTAGTCAGCCCGAATCCCAAACTGGCTGAGAGTTAATCTCAAACCGTAAATAGCTAATTGTAAAAGGGAATCTTTTATGGTACCGTCGAGGATATGGATTCCTGATCTATCTGTACCATAGGATGGTGTCTGATCTGTCTGTAATGGATCACCCATTATGGAGGATGATTATAGGCAAACATCATAATTAGCACAGTTTTAATCTTTTAATGGACTGGTCAATAATCCAATCAGGGGTGGATGGTAGTGTGGTATAAAGAGGACTAAATCATATTGTAAATTGAAAATTTATAATTGTTTTTTAAATTTTGTAATATAATTTTATATATTAATATATATTTTTTTTTATAAAATGAAATTACATTACACTAGATATTTCAGACTTCTAATTTCAATTTTTTTAGTTTCGCTCATCCATTATAAAACATGTGGCAATTATTTCCCTTGCTAATTAATTTAATCTTTCTTTCAGACCATTGAAAAACAAAGTTGAAATAATTAATTTTGGTCCCATGCGTACATAACCATGAGTAAGGATGGTAGGAGAGATTAAATTAATTAGCACGGGAAATAATTGGCAAATTTTTTAGTGACCGGGTAGTGGTTGTGATCATTACACTAAGAAATAAAAATTGGCCTCCGTATTATGTGAGAAGAGCTGGGAATCAATTGCAATTAAAGAATATTTCAAGAAAAAAAGGCGTGTGGTAGGAAAGAAAAGTGTTTTAAGTTGTGTTCTGGTTTTACATTCAATGTAATATAACAAAGACACCTTTATAGATGAGTTGTATCTCTATTCATTATAACAACGAGTTAACAAAATTTGACCAACTCAATGGGGCTGTTTGGTAACACATGGGAGATTAAATATTAATTCGCGCTAAGGAGAGGTTGTTCGCTAAGCTAAAGGAAGGGACAGGAGATTAAGATATATGCTCTCCTTTCTCCTCTCTCACCTCAAAGAGAGATGAGAGAGATAAATAAAGGAGAGCAGGACCTTTTTTCTCTAAGAAAAGCAGAGGATCCAATTCCGTAGAACTCGGGTGTTGTTAATCTGACCAATATTTTAATGAGCTTTTTCTCAACTTCAAATTAAATGGAAATAATTTCAAATGACAAATTCAAATCTTTTGAAACAGATCTATTTCATGGATAATGTGTTTATGTTAAATTTATAAATTTTCGAATTAATTTAAAATATAAAGTCAAGCGATAAAAAAATAGATTTATAAGTTAATTTCAAAACGTTTTTTTTACCACTTGACTTTATACGAAATTAATTTGAAAAATATATAAATTTGAAAAGCAGTAAATGCATCATTTGTGAAGTGAATCAGTTTCATCAGTTCAATCCGTCGTTTTATGTTACGCTCACCAAAAACATTTTGATGAGCTTATGAACATCCTAGTTCTACTCCACTACTCGAGGTTTAATATGGCTATTAAGATCCGCACTCATAACCTAATCTGGATGAAGGATGAAGGTAGTGGCGCATTTAATCGGACATATCAGGTGTGTTAAAAGTCTAGGTAGGTGTGTCACTTGCTAGAGCAAAATTTATCTAGGATTTAGTCCAGTAGTCTACAAGCCCGTGTGAAGCCCAACGATTTAGGTCCAGCTGTGAAATAGTTTGCTTCCTTTCAGCTGGCTCACTATTTGTGTACTAAAGCGTATTGACCAAAGTAGGCCTTATTTGAAGTTAGGTACGGTTTAAGCCCATATTATGGGTGTAGTATCTTACTTTCAAACAACCTCAGGCCATTGCTCCGATTTAAAAAATTGATAATGAGACATAACATATGGCTAATTTTGGTTATAAATTAAAGGTAATCATTGTTAGATCTAAATTGAGACACTTCTAAGGGACGCAAAGCTTGATTTTATAATATGTCTCCGTTGTAATGTACGGGTCCGATAGTTGTTGGCTATTATAGAAGTAAATTTGTATGGTTACACTAGAAATTATCCTTGAAATTTACACAAGAGGGATCAATCATGTACTAATTGTACAGATTTGTTGATGAGAAACAGTTTCTGTTATTAAAGATCGATGCTCAATTTGATACTATAAATTATAAAAAATTTACTTTTGTGCCCTTAAATTCAGCTGTTAAGGCTGTAGATACAATAGAATGTACCTTTAAAATTAGATGCACGTAACATACATAACTGTTTTTAATATCTTTCTCTAGCGATCTTACTTGCAAAATTTTAATGAGCGCTACACAAAATACCCCGCCCATAAAGACATATATAGATGCTAACGTTTAGCTTAATTTAAGAATAAAGTGTGACGAGTCATGGACAAAGCATTATACAAAACATGTTAAAAAAAAATTTGATAGATTATACAGCTTGTCAAAGCATTATAACAAAACATACAAGAAAGTGTGCTTTTTAAAATTATATTCGAAGTGAAACATAAGTCATGGGTCAATTGGATTAAATTCTCATATCCGAATTCTAGAATAATTTTTAAATAGCATGATTATCATATTATTTTTTTACTTCATAAGTTCTTTTATAATTAATTAGATTTTCATATTAACAATGATAGATAGTTTAAATGATGATTATTGATAGAAATTTAGTACGGTAAATTTTCTTAAAATTTTATTTTTGTCATTGTTAAACTTTGTCTTCAAAGATCTTTCAATTTACTTTTATGTGTTCCAAATTTGGATTTAGGCCGAACATGAATTGATTGGATTTTCTACAGAAAATTTATTATTAAATTAGTCGATGGAGGTCTGCAGTTATGAATTAGAACTGTTTTCTGACGTCTTTAACAAATCAAATGTCAATATCTACATTTTTTTTAATAAATTATTTAATTTCGAATTTAATATTTTAATGAATTTAAACTTATGGAAAATAAAGATTTAAAATAATTAAATAATAAAATTATGTCAGGGAGATGACAGAGAATGGGTTTGGACTGACTCATGCACTTTACTTAAATTTAAATAAATTAAATCACCTTGGCAGCAACTCCCAAGTTTCTCAAAAAAGACAATACATGCCTGTAGACCGAATCTCCTGCCCCCCTGGGGGCAGGAAATTCCTGCCTTTACAGTCACAGCCGGTGGGTCCGAGGTGACTCTAGGGGCAGAAATTTAAATGTTAAAAGTGTTCTCGGCCCCACCCGGCAGTGACTCTAGGGGCAGGAATTTCCTACCCCCCGGGGGGCAGGTGATCTCGTTCCCTTAAAATAACCTTGAAAATTGAATAATAAAAGAAACAAAGTAAAGCAAACCAATGATATATAGTGCGGAGTTACAAGGTACTGTTGAATAAAACTTCGTAGCAAATCATAAAAACAAAAGACAAACAAAATAGAACACTAAAAGAAATGACAAACAAGGAAGAAAAAAATAACTCCTTCATAACATGCATGGTAACGCCACTTTTCTCCTGTTCAAGCCCCGAATAGTACTGTGAAAGTAAAAGCATCATGAGCTTAGGGGGTATTTGTAGGCATAAACTGCATAGAAAGATTGTACACATGTAAGAACTAGAAGTATCAAAGCAGCGACGAGAGAAATTGCTGCCCACGGACTGCTAAAGTAATCACGAACCAATTTTGCTCGATGCCTGTGCCAGCTTGATCCAATGTATCTGTTCACTTCCGTGTACGATTCCGCCAAATAGTGATCTTCTTCCATAGCATTACCTTTGGTGATCTGGTTGATGAAATGAGCCAACTCCTCTTCACTGCCTAGCCCGTGCTCAATGATTCCGCACTGTTGTAATATCGTCACATCATTTGGTGTGTTGACTAGATTATCCAAAAATGCTACAAAACTTCCAAAGGGGGAATGCTCTTTGCCATATTTGGAATGTTCAAATGCTAGAAGGTTTGAGAAAATAGGCTTAGTTAAATCGTCGATTTTTAGTTCAGGGATTTTCAGGACACCATATTCAAATGATATGTCGAGCATATGTTTCGGGTTGCTCTTTGGTTTGAATTTTAGGCCCTTCTGTTTGAGCTCAATGGCAGAAGGGATCACCATCAATGATAAATTCCCAGTAGAATTCGGCAATGCCACTGACAAGCTTCGAGAAGTCGAATGAGGAGATCTTCTTCTGCGCACCGGCCTTGAACGAAACCGATGAAGCAAACCTTTGATAATTCTATTGGCGCTGAACATTCTGGTAAGATCAAATGGTTTGGAACTCAGTACAACTGGTATCCCTGGGTTGGGCACTAAATAGTGGTAACAGAGATGGACCAAATGATGAATTTCAGCTGGAGATTCTGCAATTATGGAGTCTATGGTGTCTGGAGTTTCAGCTGGAGGGTCTGGAAA
This sequence comes from Carex parvula, assembly GCA_025461045.1. NCBI lineage: Eukaryota > Viridiplantae > Streptophyta > Magnoliopsida > Poales > Cyperaceae > Carex > Carex parvula. The sequence continues at coordinate 1,365,407 of JAJGRW010000111.1, read as the reverse complement.
TATGGAGTCTTTGGGCAACAAACTATGAGCAAGGTATTTAACAAAAAGCACTATATATTCTTGATTAAAACCAATCAGCTCGTACAACTTTTCAACTATAAAGAAGGGAATTTGGTTCTCTAGAAGTAGCAAATCAAGATCTATGAAATGACAATTCCAGCCAACCTCAAGAATTGAATTCCAATTTCCTTCCAAAGTTTTTGAGAAGTACTCGAGCAAGAAGCATCCGTCAAGCAGCATCATCTTGACAAATGTATCGCTGTCAAGATCATCAAACATTTCACTATAACACCTCCGTGTTCTCGTTTCTAGCAACTTCATCTCTGATATACAGAGATCCAAACTTACGTTGTCGTCGTGGGACAAGAAATCTCGCAAGAACCGCCTTTTTTGCTCCTCCAAGGCTCCGAGGTGCTTTCGACCACGGTGGAATGGGCCGATGGAGATGACAGAGGGCTCGAAGAGATCCTTCTTTCTTTGGGAAATGCGATGTGGTGTGCGAAAGATGGTGAAGTTCTCTGCCTTGTTCGCATTGCCCCGTAACGTGCCAAGTTCACGTTGCAGAGAGGTTTCAAAATCAACAACTATGTGGGCTTCTTCCATTAATAATTTTTCGTGAATGGGAGAGTTTTGGATCAACTTGAACAAAACGACCTTTAACATTTGTATTTATATTGATCTTTAGTGTCGCCCCATCACCAGCTCTCTTCTAATTATTTACATACATAACCTTGAACCTTCATGCATAAGATAATAAAAATGCTACTTTTCAACAGAGCCCTGGCATTATTGAAAAATCTTTCCTAAAATAAAGGCCTACCAGTGAGCCAGGAATTGCACAAGGAATTCAGAGAAAGTTAAGTCTTTCTAAATTCATAACTAAACTTTCACGAAAAAGAAATAGACCAGCTCTGTCAAAAACAAATTGTTTCAATGCTGATGCTTCTTTTAATTAACTTCAAAAGCAAATGATGTTTTGATATAAATTTTTAAATTAAATTGAGCAGTCTCATTAATTTCAAAATATATTGCAAAATACTGATGAATTACGTCAACTATTATTAGTGTGATCTTATTATTTCATGCACCTGAAATAATTGAATTTCAAAATCACTGTTTTTGATAATATAAAAATGAAAAACAGTGATTTTAATTAATTCATAAAAAATAGTAAACAATTTCCAAAAAATATAAAATTTAGTCTCAAATCACATTTTAATATGTCGAACATGTTGACCACTTCATATCAACCATTTGAATTTTGAAAATCACAAAAACAAACTGCTAGCACCAAGACCTTGGTCATACCACTTTGATCTTAGCCAATCTCTCTCTCTTTGTGTGTGTGTGTGTGTGTGGATTTATATATATATATATATATATATATATATATATATATATATATACTAGTATCGTGCCCGTACGTTGCAACGGGGACATATTATAAGAGGAAAAACATATCTATGAAAATATTAATTATTCAAAAATTGAGTGACATGCTAATAGAGAATTTATATGATTCTATATTTTTAATTACTTTGAACCATGATCTCTGATAATAATTTGATGATGTTATGATTCGGTATTTTTAAGTACCAATGATCAAATAAAGCCATACTTGTTGGGTGCCTCCAAATCTATTGAAATTACGTTCTCCTCATTCAATCAAATAAACTGTTTCATTGAGTGTCTAGGAAGCATCAAAGAAGAAAAAAAAAATCAGAAAATATGCAGTACCAGCTCAAGTGTTTCCCTATGACCATGCATCAATGCAGTCCTGGTTAGAAAGAAAAAAAAGGTGCAAAGAACAGGCATAAATTTAGTACAAAAAATATTGAAAAACAAAGTATTTACAAAAAAAAAAAAAAGAGTAACGAAAGAGGTGAACTTTTTATGATTGGTACAGAATTGAGACCCTCTTAAACCAGATGTTAACATAACAAAATGAATTATAATATCCAGCTAGTAAGCTCTTTAAAAGAAAGTTTGCAAACATCACAAATTGCAACAAGTACTTACAAGGCTCCCATATTGATCTAGAGCAAGGTTTCTAGCATGCCCCTTCATGCCATTTATGATCTTTTTTCTATCCTAAAATTAGCATAATCGAACAATAAATCAAAAAGCTACTTTTTAGAGGAAAATTTCACATGCATTCCTTCAAAAACATGAAATTACCAAACATAACTCCGCAGAACATGTAGTACCACTGTAGAACCATACTTCTATAAGCCAAGAAAATATCACACATACCATAACAAAACACGTATTCTCAATTTACTTTCATACTTCTAAATGATGTTAGGTAGTCCTCGATTTTTCTCACATTTTTAGAATTTTATTCATATGGTTTATGTTCAATTTTGCAACAACCCAGTAGTTCATGATTTTTCTGGCAACCTGATTTGTTATTTTCATACCAGACAAACTACTACACCAAATTTTTTTGTTCTTTTTATGGAAATGTGTATGAAAACCTGATCTGCATGCATGATCTATTGTGGGATTTTTGGAGATACAGAAATCTGACTGGTAGAGTGATTTCTAAAGTGCAAATTAAGGTACCAGCTTTCTACCTTGTAGCAAATAACAGAAAAAGGATTTTAAAAACTGAGACTCAAAAATAGCTAGAAATAGTAGGAAAATCCTAAAAATGCAAAGTTTAATATCAAAAACTTGGCATGATGTGTTCTGTAACACTGCAAACTGGCATGGCCTAGTTCTGTCCCTAGCTATTTCAGATTTTCTGATTTGTCTTCAAGGGCATTTTGGAGTCTGTTTGTACCAGCCATGCCTCACATCCATTTCCTTTGTTTTATTTGCTGGTCACCCATGCCTAATATGTACTATTGATTTTTAGACACTGTTTGGACATGGGGCCTGACTTGGTTCAGACATAAAGACTGTTTTAGGGTTTGATCTTTCCATTTTCTTTACCAGCAAAGTAATAAATTTAGAATCAAGGGCTAGTTATCCATGTAGAGCAAGTTCTTGTCAACTGTTAGTGTAACTTTATGCAATATATCCCCTAGTTCTATTTTTATTACGCTTATGTTTTTGAGATGCTTGTTTCATTCGAGACCAAGACCCCATAGAAGAAAAAAGTCCACATATTTGATATTTTTATTACGCTTTTGTTATTTAAATGAAGACCAAAATTTAGGCAACATCAATACAGAAATAAGAAGCTTAAAATCATTATAAATGAAAAAAAACGGAGCTTACAATTTGAACAAGACTCGAAACCCTAATCCGCAAGGCAAATCAAAGTTATTTGCTCTCTGTGAAATCCTAAATTAAAGTTATTGCTAGATCGGCTCATAATTGTTTGCTCTCTGCAGCAATTACTCGAACAGCTTGTGTGAACCTACAAAAATATCAGAAGATGGTATTTGTGTGAACCTACAAAAATTGCAGCAATTTGATACACGACCCTAGTTAAAACCTTCTCTATTTCGGCACCTACTAAGAAACAATATGTTCTACCCAATAACATTCTTACATAATAACACTGTAACCAATTTTTATATCATGTAAATACCAGTGAATTTGATATCGTACCCGAACGTCAGGTAACCACAGAAATGCTCTTACTGGTACTGGTCTAGTAATAACTCAACCGTGGAATTAAGACTTACATCATCAGATGATGAGTCCTCTTCACTGCTGCTGTCACTGCTTGAATCCTTCTTAGAAGCCTTTGTGGGCATAGGTTTTGTAGCCTTCTTGGGAGCAATCTTAAGCTATTAATTAAAAATCAGATAGAATGAAATATACAAAGTACACAAAAGAAGACCAAGTAAAGCATTACCTCTTGTTCTGATTCTGATGAAGAGTCGTCAGAACTGCTACTTCCAGGCTTCTTCTTGGGAGGAGGAGCCTTATTTTGTGTTCTTCAACAAAGGAAATGAATTTCAGACCAAAAGCATCAATCAATTCGAGCAAAAAAGATCTTTTAAAGGGAAAATAAAATTATCAACCTAGGAGTTGCCGTGCCCCCAAATTCTTGTTGTAAAGCAAAAACTACATACACTCAGATATTTTTACTTGAATCGCTATTACAGTCGTTGTCCTAAAATTAGTACCTAGATTAATGAATAGTGCAATTTACTTGAACTTAATACCTTATAGACGGAGAATAGCAACAGATTGGTAGAAATTGGAGATAACAACAAGATTAAAAAAATCTAAAGCGAAAAATCCCGCACAAAGAATGGCATATACATTTAAATGACCAAATCAATCAAAAGGATGAGTTAAAAGGAGATCTTCTAAGAAACAAGCGAGAAAACACCTACCTTGAAAGGTGATAACTAAGGAACTAATCGCGAGACATTCTGCGTCAGGATGCCGATTCGAGAGGGTTCAGCATGAGACTACGGCGTAGGGTCCCACGATCTAGAGTAGAGGCGAGACACCAGCGTGGGGGTCTGATTGGAGAACAGCGGAGAGAGGGTGCCGGTGTAGAGAGAGAACAACGGCGATTAGGGTTTTTTTCTTCATTGGCAAGAAGGGTCGGGGAGGGGCACAAACAACAAAAAGATTTCACTGGGAGAGGTGACTGGACGCCTCCAGCGAATGCCCAGCGAAAAAATTTGCGCACCTGAGATTCAAATCTGCACTATTTTGATTCAATCCAACGGTGCAGAACGAAAATATATGTGGCAATATGTGTGGTAATTTGTGGGGCGGGTATTTTTTTCACTAAATTTAAACCTCTACACATAAAAAAGATGCATTTAATCAAAAGATGATAGATTTTGTGATTGGAGGGCTGATATTAAATTCGAAATTTTATCTTTCAATCGTGGCCGTTGGCGGATCAGGACATCAACGTGCTTAATAATGGAATGGAGATATATGTATATATGTGTATGTATATTTCTGTATATATATGTATATTTCTGTATATATATGGTCCACCATTTTTTAAAATCACTGATTTTTTATGGTCCATCATTTTCTGAAAACAGTGATTTATAAAAATTTCTAAAAATTGTAAAATTTGGTCTCCAAATACAATTTAATATAGAGATCAACTTGAAAGGTTCGGATCGACGTTTTGAACTTTGAAATTGAAGATATAGACGTGAAGTAAACACTCGTTTTACTTCACGAAGTACCGTAGCCCAACTCTATATGTATGTACATATATGTATATAGATGTATATATATGTGTGTGTATATATATATATATATATACACATGTATTTATATATATACATATATAGAGCTGGGCTAATGTGAGTTGTGAAGTAAGAGGTCATTTTTACTTCACGCTCATATTTTCATTTTGAAAATTTAAACAACCGATCCGAACCGCTCAACATGTTCTAAATATTGAAATGTGCTTGGAAACTAAATTTTACATTTTTGGAATTTTTTTACTATTGATTAAGCAACTTTGAAAATCGCTGATTCGGTGGTCCATAAATTTTTACTGTTTTTTACTGTTCACAGTGGATCAACGATTTTCAAAGTGGCTTAATAAATAGTAAAAAAGTTCCAAAAAATGTAAAATTTAGTCTCCAAGAACATTTCAATATTTAGAACATGGTGAGCAGTTCGGATCGGTTGTTTGGATTTTCAAAATGAAAATATAGGGTGAAGTAAAACGTTGTTTTACTTCACAACTCACCATAGTCTATCTCTCTCTCTCTCTCTATATATATATATATATATATATATATATATACTAGTATCGTGCCCGTGTGTTGCAGCGGAGACATTATAAGAAAAATATGAAGAGATTTTTTTATTGACATCTCACCCATAATTAAGAAAACATATATAAATGAAAATAAAAAAACACAAATGAAAAAAAAAACGGAGAAATATATAATAAATAATAGTAAAAGAAACAACAATAAATGAAAAAAATGAATCAAATATAACATTAAAAAAAGTCTTGAAGTATCATTGCCAGTGTGATCCTCTTCGATGTAGTCCAACATTTCTGAAAATGAAAAAAAAATGAAAAGTAGATTATAATTGCTCCAATTGAAAAAATATAATAAAATTAGAAATGTTAAATTAATATGGTTCATACCTTATTCCTCACTCAAGACCTCCCGGTAAACTATTTTTTTTTGTATACACTCCTGGGGCATCAATTTCCTCTTTCCGTTTCAACATGACTTTTGTTGTACGTCGTGACGTTCCTCTTGACAATGCGACATATAACTGTCCGTGCGAAAAAACATGCTCGGGTAAATAGATGCCGACGTTAGGAATTGTTTGTCCTTGTGCTTAATTGATTGTCATGGCAAAACTCAGGTGAATAGGGAATTGCTTTCGTGTAAACTTGAAAGGGAACATCTCATCATCAAGGTAAATTTTCCCGCCGCAGGGTAAATTTTCTTCAATTATATCTTGCATTGTTCTATTCAGTGTTGTAAATAACGGTATTCGGTCGTCGGACGGATAGGGTACCGATAAGTGATTAATCGGTATACGGCCGACTAATCGGAATTATGCGGACAATTTAACGTTTTTATTAAATTTATGTATATATATCATAATTTATTAAAAATAATTTATTTAACTCATTAAACTTATCAAATAAACTTAATTTAACTTAGTTTTATTATTATAACATGACACTACGCTTATTTATTCTTAACACATAAGCATTTTACATGTTAAGTAACACATTTATTTAATGAAAAAATAAAATTGAGAATTAAGCATTTTCAAATACTAATAACATATTATTTGAAAGAAATTAAACATTCCAACATAAAATTATTAAAATTAATTTATGATAACAACTTAATTACATAAATGAACACGTCGTACTAATCGAAAAAATTACATCAGTAAGTAAGAAAAATATATGGTATATAAATAATAGAAGAATTAATCAATTTCAAAGTAAGTAAGAAGAAAAAATATATATAAAAAATATTGAATGTATATCCAAGCATAAATAAAACTACAATATAAGATTTATAAACCTTATTATCACACACTATCACAAAAAAAAATGTGAAAATAAATATTCACTGGAATAAATGGGAATAAAACGGTAATAAACGGAAATAAACAGGAATAACTGGGAATAAACGGGAAAAAACGGCCGATTAATCGGAAAAAATGGCCAATTAATCGGAAAAACAGCCGATTAATCATTTTCATCCGCTAACATGCCTCCGTTAAAAGTGTTCGTGAAGATTAGGCCGCCGTTTCCGATTAATCGGCCGTTTAATCGGCCGACTAGACCGTTTTTTACGACACTGGTTCTATTAAGTGCTTCAATTGCTTGTCGCTTTGCCATTGATGCTTCATCCCATATGATCAAATTCCACTCTACTTCTTGATATTGCAAACAGAGTTGTTCTCAATTTTCAAGGGAATTTTAAACCTAGAATTTTAAAAATGGTGAAGACAAATAAAAAGGTGTTGTTAAGCATAAACGATTGCAATCGATGAGATACTAAAATTGTACCTTCAAATCGAGTAGTGAAGATGGGTGCAACAGTTGCTTGACGCCCATCCAAGATGTTGATTTCATCTATTTTTTAAGATGAGTTCTTCCTCAGTAAGCATGTATTTGAATATTTGAAATTATTTCTATCATAACATATATATTTTCTAGGGAAATACTACCTTCTGTAAAGGTCTCAAATTCCCTGTCAATATCATTTTGTGTGGTCACAGGTGGCTGAGCATTAGCATTGTTATAAATCCTCTTACGACTTGTTCGTACACCTAAAAGAAAATCCACAATAAAAGCTAATTTGCTGCAACTACTATTCTAAATTCTAAAATGTACATACAAAATTATTTTTTGATAAAAAGTTATCTTAAAATTTATATTACCGTGCAATGACTAAGTAGCATCATGAGGAGTTGATGAACCTACATCTATTTGCAATGGAGTCTCTGAAACTAATAAAACATTTGACCTCGCAAGAGCATTTGGTATTGGATTATTGCTACTTTCTCCTGTTTTGAGTTGCTTATTTGCACGATTTTTCATTAGAAGAGTTTGCTTCTTTTCCCGACTCATTTCTTGATATGCCCTCTTGTTGTACCTTCTCTTTCCATCCAATCTTATTTCTGTTATGTTATATAAAATAATAATATAAGTTTGCTTCCTTGAGAAATGTACATCGATTAGTGATTGGCAAACAAAAATATATATTTTAAAAAAACCTGATGTTCTTGGAGTGGTTGCATAAGAATCCTCATTTCCATTAGTTATACTTTCTTGAACTTTCTTTCCTGTATGATGTCTCGACATGGAACAAAGATAAGCTAATTTAAAAATAGGTGATTATCGTCTAAGGCATAAGCAACAATCAAAATTAATATAAAATAAAACAAAATTATTTTGTGTTCCAATGCAAGAAAGTAGTAAAAATGGAAATAACAATTTTTTACCTTTTGTTTTACCGCCAGTTTCTTTTAACGTTCATAGAAAATGAAAATCACAAATTCAGTAAGTCCACATGGCGCCAAATTAAATAGCAAATGTTCTAAATTCCAAGCGCCACAATTCTTTTTTACCTAAAATAAGAGATTTTTCAAATCATGTCACATGGATAAAATAAAGTCCAAAAGTAATTCCTTTAGTAGCAAAAGCAACAGATGTACGTGCTTCTGAAATCTTGGGTCAGAAAATTTTCCTTTTTGATTTATTTTACTCCTTATTTGGAAAAATAGTAATTCTAGCGGGACAAAATAAGTAATTTGTATTGATTCTGCTGTACTGAAAACTACTGTATATTCGATCAAATAATGTAAGTTCACACAAAATATTCTATCCAATTTTGCCAATTTTATATTTTTGTCTGATTTCATTGGTCTATTTATGGAAAAAAATATTGATTTCTATTATGCTTAATTGAACAAGGAGAATAAGGAATCACATTTCTATTGTTTGAATAATTGAGTGTAGGGGAAATAAGGAAATATATATTTCTTGTAGATAAATATCGTAAAAAATTGAATTGTTTTAAATTTAATTGTGACATATAGTGTGGCTGTATGTGTGGCGAGTCTTCTTTTAACTAAATATAAACTTCTACACATAAAAGATATGCATTTAATCAAAAGATGACATATTATGTGATTGGAGGGCTGATATTAAATCCGAAATTTCATCTTTCAATCGTAGCCGTTGGCGGATCAGGACATCAACGTGCTTAATAATGGAATGGAGATGTAGAGGTTGGCTTAAGATCAAAATGGTAGTTCCTGAGCCTTGATGCTACCAATTCGTTTTTGCAGTTTTCAAAATTCAAATAGTCGATCTGACGTGCTCAACATGTTCTTCATATTAAAATGTGCTTGGGGACCAAATTTTACCTTTTCTGTAACTTTTTGCATTTTTTATAAATTTTTAAAAATCACTATTTTTCAGATTGTTTTTATTTATTTTTTATTATTCAAAACAGTGATTTTCAAAAATCCTTAAAAAATAGTAAACAATTTCAAAAAAATGAAAAATTTGGTCTCCAAGCACATTTTAATATAAAGAACACGTTGAGCACTTTAGATTGACTATTTGAACTTTGAAGCACGAAAAACAAAGTAGTTGCACCAAAGCTCAGGAACTACCATTTTGATCTTAGCCAACTTTTATGTATCTATATATATCTATATATATATAGATAGATAGATAGATATCTTTTGATGTTGATATTCTACCGTTGAAAACATTTTAATGCGATATAAGTAAAATAATAAGTTAAATTGAAACAGTAAATAATTGAAAAAAACATGTTTTATGGACTTCGACAAAACACCATCCCTTTCCGGCCCTAGCTAGTTAGAACATTCTTCGCTTAGTGTCAAATTGAGAGATAGATAATTGATGATCCAGGATGCACATTGAAATTTTCTCAACTAGTTGAGGATATTTTCCTTCGCAAAGAAATGAATGGGTTTGAAAATACGGAATTATATCGTGAGCATTTTCTGTGTACCAGACTTGGTCTCTCCGTCAACGGTTAAAATATTCGCTAATTCCCCACTTTTTCTTTTTTCGATTTTTTATTTATTTATGATGGTCACCGTCGGTACTGAATAATTCTGGTCCGGAATTAATGTGGGAACCTTCAAATTTTCTTAATTAGTCAATGCCTCGTTTTGTTTTAGCTGCAAAACCATAGATTAGTGCAGTCAATATTAATTATGAAGTCATCAACGGAATTAGATGAAAGGTAGTAAAAAAACGGACGTAGATCTATCCTACGTATTATTCTGAATTTGAAGATGAGGAGGGTTCAAATGTCCCTTGTCCGTTGTTTTTGTGCTTCAATTATACATCACATTAATTTTTATTTCCATTTTTAATGTTCAAACAAACAATTTGAACCGCTCAATATGATTTTCATATTAAAATGTTTTTTGAAAACCAAATTCAATATGTATACAGATGGAATAAGCTTATTTTTTAAATCATAAAGTAATTAATAAAGACATATTCTAACATATAGTGGTATATAGACATTTGACACTGCCCGCCTGGGGCTGCCCGTGCCCGGTCCGCCCGTGCCCGGTGCCCGGGGTACCCGTACCCGTGCCCGGGTATAGACGGGTAAACGGGTACGCGGGTACGGGCTTGAAATGGGCAGGGTGGCCTGTTTTGGTGCCAAACCCGGGTGTACCCGTACCCGCCAAACCCGTGCCCGCTGCCCGTCTGCCCGCACCCGCCACGGGTGTACCCGCACCCGCGTACCCGTGTACTGTAGCACCCGTTTACCCGTGTACTGTAGCACCCGAACCCGAACCCCTTTATTTCAAACTTTCTTCCCCCCGGTTCTACAGTAATTTTAACAGATCAGTTTTGGCTACACGCAGCGCACGGAGTACAGAAATTTGACAACGCTGCATATGATTAGTGCTCTGCATGAAGCTAAAACTGCTCTGTTTTTTATTTTTATTTTTTTTTGAAATTCGGCAGAGGCTGAAGCTGAAATTCGGCAGAGGCTGAAATGGTTTTTTTTTTCTTTTATTTAATTTAATTTAGATTTAAATTAGATTTGGATTCAATTTAAATTTAATTTAGATTTACATTTATATTGAATTTAGATTTAATTTAATTTGCATTTAAATTTAGATTTGAATTTAGATTTAGATTATCAATTTAAATGAACGTTTACAAAATATATTATCAATTTAAAATGTAAACTACAAATTTCGAGATATAAATAAATTATGAAACTATATAATTAGAATGCCGACATTTTTATTAATATCCAAAGTTTAATACAAATTATTAATTATGTTGAATACTAATATCCAAAGTTTATTATAATATCCAAAGTTATATTAATCAAGTCCTGCGCATGCTTCACAAAAAAGGGCATAACTTTTGATCCGTCCGTCGGATCGGGCTGAAATTTTGACATGAGCTCTACAGGGGTTGACATGAGCTCCACAGCCCCTGTACCAATTCCTTTCGGGACCGATCCGACCGTCGGATTCTTCAAAAAACTAAGGGAAGAGCCTCAAAACTTGAGTTGACGTTTCCGATTAAGATTTTCATGTCTATCATTCAATCCAAGTAGCTCAGTAAATTAGTTACATAATGAACTTGCAGATTACCAATTTTTACTATTTTTGGAATTTTTTTACTATTTTTTATAATTCATGAAAGATGAGCAAAATCAGTCTACTATAGCGTAATTTTGTGTAGTTTAGTGTTTTTCTTACCGTATTTCAGCATAATTAGCGAGGTTATTGTAATTTAACGTAATTTAGTATAATTGAACATAATTTATTGTAATATAGTGTAATTCAACATAATTTCAAGTAATCTAGCGTATTTTAGTATAAATAATTAGACTTGTACTTAGCCGAATAAATATACAAATTTTCGCACAAATAATTTTTATATATGAGTTACAAATTTTATTTATTTAGGAATTATAAAGATGTGTTTAGTTTCAAATTCTCATTCTAATTTGAAACTATTATTTATTTAGCGTATTTGTTCTTATGTCTAGCGTATTTGTTCTTATGTCTGGTTTAGTTTCAAATTTTTAAACTCTCATTCTAATTTATAGCCGAACTATTATTTGTAACTCATATATACAATTTATATATGATGTGTCGGAATAATAGTTGGAATCGTATTATTTATAAACTATTATTTATATACAAATTATAGCGTATTATTTCAAATAATAGCCGAACTATTATTTGTTTATAACTCTCATTCTTATGTCGGAATCGTATTATTTATAAACTATTATATATATATACAATTTTTATAGCCGAACTATTATTTGTAACTCATATATAAAAATTAGAATGAGAGTTTGAAAATAAAATAAAATTACTCGTGTAAAGAAATAATATTTCATACGACACGTAATAATATTCGTACGACACGGTAAACACGTAATAATATTCGTACGACACGGTAAAAAAAATCAGAAAACAGCAAAAAAAAAAAAAAAAATTTCTACCCGTGCCCGTCCTGCCCGTGCCCGCTGTACCCTTGCCCGTTGTACCCGTCTACCCGCAACGGGCACGGGTTTGAGACGGGCAGGGCGGAGTTTTTCAAAAAAAAACCCGCCTACCCGTGCCCGTTGTACCCGCCTACCCGTTGTACCCGTACCCGTCCTGCCCGCTGCCCGGGACGGGTACGGGTCTGCCCTGCCCGAGGTACCCGTTAGCAGATGTCTAGTGGTATATATGGAAGAAATAATTGTAATTTATAAATATTCTAATATTCGTTTGCTTGACACAATAAACTCAGTTCGCTCCCCAAATAATAGTTGCCCATTGTTGACCAGATATATATATATATATATATATATATATATATATATATATATATATATATATATGAGGAGGGATCGGATGACACCTCTTTTTGGTGACATCCGAAGTTACCACATTCATTTTTTTCATTTTCAAAGTCCAAATCGTCGATCCAAACCGTTCAACATGATCTCCACAATAAAATGTACTTGCAGATCAAATTTTACATTTTTTTGAATTTTTTTACTATTTATTAAGTATTTTACAAAAAAACAGCCATACTTAGAATGGTAATAGTGCAGAGGCAAAAATACTGCCTCCCCCTGTCGACAAGCCTCCTTGTTGATTTTACTCAAGCCTTGTATTATTATTTTATTTTCAAAGGTGAGTTTGCACTGATTAATTTATTGTATCTTCCTAAAGAAAATATTATGGTTGGTTGGATTCAATTTGTTACATTTGTAAATGGATAAACGACAGCAAGAGTATAAGCTGGATTGGGGAACAAGGAGATAAACTGCAACCAATAATAAATAAGATGGATGGTTCTTTTAATATTGAATTATATATGTTGAATATTTGTTTAATTATGGATTAGATATTGCTTACGTTGAATGTTGAATATTATCTTATGTATATTGCTTATGTTGAATGTTGAATATTGTGATAATTAAATTAAGTAGAGTTTGTACAACCAGCTTGTGTGAATTAACTTTAGTTGATTTACTAAAATAGTGTACAAGATCCATTGGTGAATTATTTCTAGGCCCAAAAAAAAGAAACTCAAGTGATTGGGCCGAGATAATGAATCACCTCTTAGAAGAGATATTTGACCCACAAGTCCTTGAGGCCATGTTTGGTAGTGGAGTAAGAGGTGGAGTAAACTCCTTACTCCATACTTAAGTAGCTTAAGTAGCCAAACGAGGAGTAAAAGAAAAGAAGTATGGTGGAGCAAGATGCGAGTTAGTCCGGACCTCTTCAGGTGGATTAACTTACACTACGACAGAAAAAGAGATTGCACACGGACATAACTGGAGGAGCTACACGCATTTCCTGCCGTGTAGGTGATGAGGGTGTATGAATGGTAAATAATTACACACGGATATTTACCCGTGTGCAACTATAACACTTTCTACACGGATTACTTTATAAACAGCCGTGTACAAACACCTGCCTGTGGCGCTCTCCATTTACCGAGCTACACGGATATTACGTAAATGTCCGTGTACGACTACTCTTTCTACATGGGCATTTAATTTAATATCCGTGTAGCAACACGGACTTTTAATTTCATATCCGTGTAGCTCTCTTAACTATCATATATCACGCACAAATATAAAATAATCCATGCAGCTCTCTTAACTCGTTCTACACGGACTTTGGTTAATATCCGTGTAGAATTACTCTTTCTACACGAATTTTTAATTTCATATCCGTGTAGCTCTCTTAACTATCATATACGGACAAATATCACAACAAAAAGTAGGCACTTATCGTGAGGGTACTCCGTTGCGAAAAGTACCGTCGCGAAAAGAAAAAGCACAGTTATGACGGTACTCTGTCGCGAAAAGTGCCTCGCGATAAGTACCTACTTTTCGCGACGGAGTACCCTCGCGATAAGTGCCTACTTTGTTGTTGTGCATGACTGCTTTTCTCAAATTTAGATCAAGTTCGGTACTATACGGTATAATTCCTAAATCCAGATCATTTTTTAATTTCACACGACTCTCAAAACGCACCCTCTATATCTACAATAGGCACCACTACAAAAAGTTAATCATACACTGCATATCATACACGGATGCAACAAAGTTCCAAATAAATAATGTGTAAAGGGAGGCGATGCTCGCTCGAAAATGAGCCCAGCCATACACACACGGTCATTTTAAATGCATCTAGTACGAAAGGAACATACATTTGTACACAGTTTTTTTATAAGATACCTTGTACGTTCTTAGCCGATCTTACACGGTTTTCATGGAATGAACCGTGTATGAATACGCTCAATCTCCAAACATGGTTTTGTATTTAGAAAACGTGTACGCTTCATTGGCGCTCTTGGATCTCAACCAACCTTGCTCAAAATTCCCCTTCAACCCAATTTAAGTCTTGCCGCTTCATTTTCTCTCTTCATTTAAAGTACTAGAGGTTTGATCCTACAGTATATGTTTGTTGAATGTTCAATATTGAATGTTGTTGTGCGTTGACATGTTGAATATTGAATATTGTTTGTTGTATGTTGTAAATATTTCTTGAATTATTTATGTATAATATTATTTGTTTTATGGCAAGTTAATATGGATGCTAGAAAATTATAAATGAAATTAAAAAAATAGAAATCATACACGGTTCCTAAAAACAAACCGTCTACAAGGAGTAACATACACGGTTTGTATTTACCAGTCATGTATGGTTTACAAAAATCATACACGAATTCCTTGTAGAAACCGTATATATTGCTCTTGTTATTATACACATTTACTATGATCATTTATAATCATATGTCTCAACGCCTTCTTTTGTGGATTTGACACGGTTCTCTTGTACGAACCATGTATGTTAATTATATATGGACACAGTTCTCCAACTGTGTACAATGCATCAACATTTTCATACACGATACTTGTAGACACGGTTGTAGAACTGTGTGTCATTAGTTTTTTTAACGGTGTATATATAGACATATTTTATGGAGTAGTGAGGCACTGAAATTCAATCACTCGACTGGGATTGTGCCATATTTATTTATAATTCGGTCGGTACCGGAAAGAATACAGACTCGGTTTCCTACGAGAAAAGCAGCGGATCCGGTCTCCTAGTACTACCCTAACTTATACGGAGAACAAGCTGACACCAATAATTGTCCCTTTGCAATAATGTTGAACTACCCTCCTCTCCTATTGAGTGTTGATTCTTAAGTCTTCTTGATACTAAGTCTAGTACAGACATGTCCTCCTCTCATTAACTGACGAACAGTCTTAACAAGGACAAATGTTATAACTCAATAAAACGCACATGCTATGTATTGGCTGACAAGGACAAATATTACATATTGGCCCATGTATTATAAATTGATTGCAATAAAATATATGATATATCTTCTACATAATATGTTATTGCAATCAATTAATAATACATGGGCCAATATGTAATATTTGTCCTTGTCAGCTAATATATGATGCAGAAGATTGCAATAAAATTCATCATTTTAATAATACATGGACCAAATGATGTAATAATTATATATATATATATATATATATATGTTAACAACTATTTAGTAGTATATATTTGTCAGCCAATATATGGACCAAATTAAATGATGAATTTTGTAGTATATATATTTCATTTTGAGAGAAAAATAAGTCAAATATATATTAGATATACTTCTAGGTTTTATTGAATTTATTATGATAAAATTTTCCATTTATTTGAATATTTTTACTATTTATTAAGATGGGTACAAAATTCAATGGTCTGAAAAACATCAGTATTGTAAAATACTAATAAATAGTAAAAAAATAAAAAAATTGTAAAATACTATTGTAAATAAAATTTACTATTTTATTTAAAACATCAGTGACAACTATTTATTTAACAATGCCACTGATGTTACACATGACTTACTGTAACCAATAAAAATGGGAGCTTATATGCAAAATTTGATATTACTTGTATTTTTGCGTTTCAAAACTAATTCATCAAAAATCAATTATCTAATATTAGACTTATTTTCTCTAAAAATGAAATCTATATACTGCGAAATTTGGATACAGTTAACATATATATATGATCTTCTACTAATATGTTATTGCAATAAAAAAATAATTGATGGGCCAATATGTCATCTTTGTCCTTGTCAGCCAATACATAGCATGAGCGTTTTAATTAAGTTAAGGATTGGAATTTTTTTACTCAAGGATTGGAATATTATTACATTTTTTTGAATTTTTAACAAAGTATGAGGAGTTCTTGTTTTGTACATTCAGCATCTGCTCATCAACTTCTTTCGTGCTCATTTTACCACGGAACATGGCTGATGCCGTGAGGTAGCGGCCGTGACGTGGGTCTGCAGCACACATCATATTCTTGGAGTCCCACATCTGTTGGGTGAGCTCAGGAACAGTCAAGGCACGGTACTGCTGGGACCCACGGGAAGTGAGAGGGGCAAAACCAACCATGAAAAAGTGGAGACGAGGGAAAGGGATGAGATTCACAGCAAGTTTGCGTAGGTCAGAATTGAGCTGGCCTGGGAAGCGGAGGCAACATGTAACACCTTGTTGTGTTTACTATTTATTAAATATTTTACACAATATGGGGAATGGATGTTGTGTTTATAACAAAGAATGGTAATAGTGCAGAGGCAAAAATACTGCCTCCCCCTGTCGACAAGCCTCCTTGTTGATTTTACTCAAGCCTTGTATTATTATTTTATTTTCAAAGGTGAGTTTGCACTGATTAATTTATTGTATCTTCCTAAAGAAAATATTATGGTTGGTTGGATTCAATTTGTTACATTTGTAAATGGATAAACGACAGCAAGAGTATAAGCTGGATTGGGGAACAAGGAGATAAACTGCAACCAATAATAAATAAGATGGATGGTTCTTTTAATATTGAATTATATATGTTGAATATTTGTTTAATTATGGATTAGATATTGCTTACGTTGAATGTTGAATATTATCTTATGTATATTGCTTATGTTGAATGTTGAATATTGTGATAATTAAATTAAGTAGAGTTTGTACAACCAGCTTGTGTGAATTAACTTTAGTTGATTTACTAAAATAGTGTACAAGATCCATTGGTGAATTATTTCTAGGCCCAAAAAAAAGAAACTCAAGTGATTGGGCCGAGATAATGAATCACCTCTTAGAAGAGATATTTGACCCACAAGTCCTTGAGGCCATGTTTGGTTGTGGAGTAAGAGGTGGAGTAAACTCCTTACTCCATACTTAAGTAGCTTAAGTAGCCAAACGAGGAGTAAAAGAAAAGAAGTATAGTGGAGCAAGATGCGAGTTAGTCCGGACCTCTTCAGGTGGATTAACTTACACTACGACAGAAAAAGAGATTGCACACGGACATAACTGGAGGAGCTACACGGATTTCCTGCCGTGTAGGTGATGAGGGTGTATGAATGGTAAATAATTACACACGGATATTTACCCGTGTGCAACTATAACGCTTTCTACACGGATTACTTTATAAACAGCCGTGTACAAACACCTGCCTGTGGCGCTCTCCATTTTACCGAGCTACACGGATATTACGTAAATGTCCGTGTACGACTACTCTTTCTACATGGGCATTTAATTTAATATCCGTGTAGCAACACGGACTTTTAATTTCATATCCGTGTAGCTCTCTTAACTATCATATATCACGCACAAATATAAAATAATCCATGCAGCTCTCTTAACTCGTTCTACACGGACTTTGGTTAATATCCGTGTAGAATTACTCTTTCTACACGAATTTTTAATTTCATATCCGTGTAGCTCTCTTAACTATCATATACGGACAAATATCACAACAAAAAGTAGGCACTTATCGTGAGGGTACTCCGTTGCGAAAAGTACCGTCGCGAAAAGAAAAAGCACAGTTATGACGGTACTCTGTCGCGAAAAGTGCCTCGCGATAAGTACCTACTTTTCGCGACGGAGTACCCTCGCGATAAGTGCCTACTTTGTTGTTGTGCATGACTGCTTTTCTCAAATTTAGATCAAGTTCGGTACTATACGGTATAATTCCTAAATCCAGATCATTTTTTAATTTCGCACGAATCTCAAAACACACCCTCTATATCTACAATAGGCACCACTACAAAAAGTTAATCATACACTGCATATCATACACGGATGCAACAAAGTTCCAAATAAATAATGTGTAAAGGGAGGAGATGCTCGCTCGAAAATGAGCCCAGCCATACACACACGGTCATTTTAAATGCATCTAGTACGAAAGGAACATACATTTGTACACAGTTTTTTTATAAGATACCTTGTACGTTCTTAGCCGATCTTACACGGTTTTCATGGAATGAACCGTGTATGAATACGCTCAATCTCCAAACATGGTTTTGTATTTAGAAAACGTGTACGCTTCATTGGCGCTCTTGGATCTCAACCAACCTTGCTCAAAATTCCCCTTCAACCCAATTTAAGTCTTGCCGCTTCATTTTCTCTCTTCATTTAAAGTACTAGAGGTTTGATCCTACAGTATATGTTTGTTGAATGTTGAATATTGAATGTTGTTGTGCGTTGACATGTTGAATATTAAATATTGTTTGTTGTATGTTGTAAATATTTCTTGAATTATTTATGTATAATATTATTTGTTTAATGGCAAGTTAATATGGATGCTAGACAATTATAAATGAAATTAAAAAAAAATAGAAATCATACACGGTTCCTAAAAACAAACCATCTACAAAGAGTAACATACACGGTTTGTATTTACCAGTCATGTATGGTTTACAAAAATCATACACGAATTCCTTGTAGAAACCGTATATATTGCTCTTGTTATTATACACATTTACTATGATCATTTATAATCATATGTCTCAACGCCTTCTTTTGTGGATTTGACACGGTTCTCTTGTACGAACCATGTATGTTAATTATATATGGACACAGTTCTCCAACTGTGTACAATGCATCAACATTTTCATACACGATACTTGTAGACACGGTTGTAGAACTGTGTGTCATTAGTTTTTTTAACGGTGTATATATAGACATATTTTATGGAGTAGTGAGGCACTGAAATTCAATCACTCGACTGGGATTGTGCCATATTTATTTATAATTCGGTCGGTACCGGAAAGAATACAGACTCGGTTTCCTACGAGAAAAGCAGCGGATCCGGTCTCCTAGTACTACCCTAACTTATACGGAGAACAAGCTGACACCAATAATTGTCCCTTTGCAATAATGTTGAACTACCCTCCTCTCCTATTGAGTGTTGATTCTTAAGTCTTCTTGATACTAAGTCTAGTACAGACATGTCCTCCTCTCATTAACTGACGAACAGTCTTAACAAGGACAAATGTTATAACTCAATAAAAACGCACATGCTATGTATTGGCTGACAAGGACAAATATTACATATTGGCCCATGTATTATAAATTGATTGCAATAAAATATATGATATATCTTCTACATAATATGTTATTGCAATCAATTAATAATACATGGGCCAATATGTAATATTTGTCCTTGTCAGCTAATATATGATGCAGAAGATTGCAATAAAATTCATCATTTTAATAATACATGGACCAAATGATGTAATAATTATATATATATATATATATATATATATATATATATATATATGTTAACAACTATTTAGTAGTATATATTTGTCAGCCAATATATGGACCAAATTAAATGATGAATTTTGTAGTATATATATTTCATTTTGAGAGAAAAATAAGTCAAATATATATTAGATATACTTCTAGGTTTTATTGAATTTATTATGATAAAATTTTCCATTTATTTGAATATTTTTACTATTTATTAAGATGGGTACAAAATTCAATGGTCTGAAAAACATCAGTATTGTAAAATACTAATAAATAGTAAAAAAATAAAAAAATTGTAAAATACTATTGTAAATAAAATTTACTATTTTATTTAAAACATCAGTGACAACTATTTATTTAACAATGCCACTGATGTTACACATGACTTACTGTAACCAATAAAAATGGGAGCTTATATGCAAAATTTGATATTACTTGTATTTTTGCGTTTCAAAACTAATTCATCAAAAATCAATTATCTAATATTAGACTTATTTTCTCTAAAAATGAAATCTATATACTGCGAAATTTGGATACAGTTAACATATATATATGATCTTCTACTAATATGTTATTGCAATAAAAAAATAATTGATGGGCCAATATGTCATCTTTGTCCTTGTCAGCCAATACATAGCATGAGCGTTTTAATTAAGTTAGAACATGTGTCCTTCTTTTTCGTTACAAGGTCCTTAGGCCAATTAATGAAAGGGATGGTTCGTCAATTAATGATAAAACTGGTTGACAGGACATCTGGACATGTATGCACAATATTTAGAAGAGAGCTGGTGAAGGTCATGTCATACATATGGCGGAGGCCAACAATACCAGATATTGGCAATGGAATAAATGTAGATTATTTTAAATCTGACTACCTTCCCATGAGAATCACATGTCCTATCACTCTCCAAGCTCTTATCTTCCAGCTCAGCGAATGGTCAAGTGATGGGGCCACACCAACGGTCAATATAAATACAAATGTTAAAGGTCGTTTTGTTCAAGTTCAACCAAAACTCTTCCATTCACGAAAAAATATTAATGGCAGAAGCCCAGATAGACATTGATGATTACGAAGCCTCTGCTCTGTCAGAATCAATGCAAGCTAAACTCTACGCATTATCGGGCAATATGAATGAGGCAAACGACTTCACCATCTTTCGCAAACCACAAAACATTTCCCAAAGCAAGAAGAAACTCTTCGAGCCCACTGTCATCTCCATCGGCCCATTCCACCGTGATAAGGAGCACCTCCGAGCCATGGAGAAGCAAAAATGGCAGTTCTTGAACGATTTCTTGTCCCGTGGGGACAACATAAGTTTGGATCTCTGTATTTCAGAGATAAAGTTGCTAGAAGAGAGAACACGGTGTTGTTATAGTGGGATGGTTGATGTTGCCAGCAATGCATTTGTCGAGATGATGCTGCTTGATGGATGCTTCGTGCTCGAGTACTTCTCAAGATTGATAGAAGAAAATGTGAGTTATTCTAGTGTCATATATGGTGATTTGCTACTTTTAGAGAACCAAATTCCCTTCTTTATAGTTGAGAAGATGTACGAGATTTGTATAAAAAAAGATAAAATGATTTTTGTTAACTACATTGCTTCTACTTTTTTCTCCCGAGGACTAACAGAGGGCTGCAAAGACCCCAAAATTCCAAACCCTCCAGCTAAAATTCATCATTTGGTCCATCTCTGCTACCACTATTTAGTGCCCAACCCAGAGAAACCAGATAATAAGAGTTTCAAATCACGTGATCTTACCAGCGCCAATAGAATTATCAAAGGTTTGCTTCATTGGTTTTGTTCAAGGCCGGTGGCATTGCGGAATTCTACTGGGAATATATCCTCGATGGTGATCCCTTCTGCCTCTGAGCTCAAAAAAAGGGCCTGAAATTCAAACCAAAGAGCAACCCGAAACATATGCTCGACATATCATTTGAACATGGTGTCTTACAAATCCCTAGACTAGCAATCACCGCTGAGAATAAGCCTATTTTAGCTAACCTTGTAGCATTTGAACATTCCAAATATGGAAAAAAGGATTCACCCTTACAAGATTTGTAATATTTGGGATAATCTAGTCAACACAGTATATGATGTGAGAATATTACAAGAGTGCGGAATCGTTGAGAACTGGCTAGGCAGTGAAAAGGAGGTGACTCAGTTCATCAACCAGTTCACTGAAGTTGATATTTTGAGAGAGATCACTATTTGGAGGAATTATACATGAAAGTGAACAGATACATTGAATCAAACTGGGACCAATCAAGGTGGAAGAGGCAGCGAGCAAAATTGATTCGTGAATACTTTAGCAGTCCGTGGAAAGCAATTTCTGTCGTCGCTGCTTTCGTACTTCTAGTTCTTACATGTGTACAAACTTTCTATACAGTTTATGCCTATAAATTTCCCCCGAGCTCATGATGCTTTAACTTTCACTGTACTATTCGGGTCTTCTAAACTGAACAAGAGAAAAGTTGTGTTTGTTGGAATAGTAAACAGAGGAAGAAGGATAGACACAAATAATTTTACTTCACTTCTTAATTAATTCGATTACAACATGCTAAATTTATAGCACTACAAAAACTAAATATGGAAACCTACCACAACTCATGACTCAACTAAATTTAGAAACCACTAACCCCACTACTCGCACTAATTCTGTCTAGAGTAAATAAGGAAACCACTAACTCCACTACATGCCTAAAAATACATCACAACACGTTGCATCCAGATCTCTAAATCTGGAATATTCGGACTCTAATTTTGTCTCAATATTCAACTCCAAGTGCTGATCGAAATGTTCAAATTTGCTTCGTGCCAATGCCTTCGTAAGCACGTCTGCTACCTGCTTGTCTGAATTGACATATCTGATCTCAACATCATCATTTGTCACAAGGTCAAGAATGAAATGGACACGTATGTCAATATGTTTGGTCCTTCCATGAAATGCTGGATTTTGCACCATTGCTATTGCTGATTGGTTGTCACAGAATATCACTGTAGGCTGCTGCTGTTCCTGCCTCACAATCAGCAAGTATACGTCTCAACCAAACTGCTTGACATGCCGCTGAACTGACTGCTGAATATTCTGCCTCAGAGGTTGACAATGCCACGGTTGCTTGCTTCTTTGAACACCATGAAACTGCATTGGTGCCGAGAGTAAACAAGTGCCCTGATGTGCTCTATCGATCTCTGCACATCCTGCCCAATCACTGTCACTGTAGCCGATCAGGTTGAAGTTTATCGAGCTTCCATACCATACACCCATAGTATGATGTACCTGCAATATAATTCAAAATTCTTTTGGCTGTGTCAAAGTGATGCTTGGTTGGGTTTTGCATGTGCCTTGAGACCACTCCAACTTCAGGAAGCTTCACCAATTGCCAAGTTTTGTTCTTCTCGATTGCATGTATTTCTTCTTGCATTGCCTTGCACCATTCCTCTTTCTGCGGCCTCTTCATAGGTTGTGG
>JAJGRW010000111.1:1295194-1337402 GCA_025461045.1 Carex parvula | reverse complement strand
TCAAAATAGTCTTAATTAACATCCTAGAGACCCACAAATACAGCTTGACTCATCTGTATACAAACACTCTATTGACCATAATTAAAACACACTAAAAAATCTCAACTAACTAATTAATAACACACAACTCAAAACTGACTACTTCTCTTAACACACCTTTTTAACTATGATGCCTTCTGATTCTAGAAAAATGTAAAATATCAAAGTTGTAGATAATTTTGTAAAATTTGTACAATCCAAATTTCACCTTAATCCGAGTTCATATGAGCCGGATACGATAAAAATACTGAAGCGTGTCAAATTGTCCAGAAAACGGTCTAGACAACTTGGTCCATTGCTGACCTGATTTAGGTTCATCTTAACTTGGGCCATGATAATATCGACTTGGAAAGGCTTAACCATCCTCCTGTTGGGGCATTCAATTTGATGACATGATACATGTTACAGTATGGCTTGATAGGTGACCTGGGCGGTGTCAGTTACCATGGTGAGAGGTACAGATGGAGCAAACCATGGGATGAAGAACAGCAGCATTCTTTCAGCACCGCTACACTTGAAGAAAAGGCAAGGGATTCTAGGATTGGCAGCAATGGCAGCAATCCATGGGATGAAGAACACACGCCATTTCTTCCTATTTACATGATTTGAATTGATTAGGGATTCATTTGATGAGGCCATTGATATCAATGAAAGCGGTACTGAAAGAATGTAAAGTTGGAAGAAGAAATGTATTCTTCAATTAAGATAAATTAAGCATCACCAATGCCAAAATATAAAATTATGTGATGGAGTAATTATTATTTGTTGGCGGACACTCTACTAACAATTTGAGTTTAAGGAGCTAATTTCCTTTAATTGTATGCGGACACTCTACTAACAATTCTTTTTCTCTTGTTCTATTTTTCTTTGATTTTTTTTATTGAATTCTTTTACAAAATTCTATAATTTTATCTACGAGTCTATAATATTTTTTTTTGGTATAAAAGGGAATATTGAGAGAGTGCAAGGTTCAAACTTTTATTTTTGCTCGAGTTTTCCATTTTTCTCTCAAATATGGCCAGTCCACATTTCCACCATCCCTTCAGGGATAATGATTATAACAGAGCAATTTTAACTTCATGCAACGCACGGATTCTATGAATTAGAAATTCTATAAATTATTCTACCTTCTAATTATCAAACAAATGTTTCTCTTTTAAAATTAGTAAACACGAGGTAGAGGAAGGAAGATGAAGAGAGAAATAAGAGTTCAACACATACTTTGTTAATAATCTTAAAAGAAAAATATTTCATTTGATAATTTTGGAAGGTAAGGCAATTTATAAAATTTTCCGAATCAAAACAAACGTTTTCTCATTGTGTTTCATTATAAAGAAATTCTAAGTCCGTTGATGTTGAATTATAAAGAAACTTTTATCTATAATTATACGAAATTAGGGCATATGATTTTTGTTATATAACAATATAACACTATTATAAAAAAATAATATCATTTCTATTTTAATCAATATAGTAAGAAAAATAATATGTTGCCGCCCAATTTGTTCTCGCAAAACCTAATTAATTAGCGTTTCAAATCAGATTCATATGATATTTGTATAATTGTCATTTATTATTTATTTTCATGAAATATTGGACCGTCAGATCATTCATTTAATTTTGATTTGACTTATAGATTGAATAATTGGGTAAAGATTTTAACAAAGTAGTTTTGGATTCATGCAGCGCTCAGACCCGAAAATTTTATTAATATCCAAAATATTATTTAATTTCAAAATCTACATCCTGTTTGACAAGATTTCAAAAATTGCCCAAACTGCAAATTTATTTTTCGGTTTTAGGCCGAATTACCACAGATTTATTTTCCGATTTTAGGCCGAATTACCACAGATCTATTTTCCGGTTTTAGACCGAATTAACACAGATTTATTTCAGCAAATAAAATTTGTGGTTTTGGTTTTGGAATTCCAGGACCGGGAAATAAATTTCCGGTTTTGGTTTTGAAATTCCAAAACCGGGAAATAAATTTCCGGTTTTGAGTTTTTTTTTAGAACTTAAAATGTTATAATTTATTTATTTTTTGTATTGAAATATTAGAAATATATTTATATTTCTTTGAAAATAGATGGAATACTATAGGGACAAGCCAATCATGTTTGTACTGTAATATAATATAATATATTTGTGTGGATTAATCCAATCATGTTTGTACTGTTGTTTTGAATAAACCAATTATAGAGAAAAGCCTCCTAAATTAACCGGTTACACTACGCTTTGTAGCTGATACCGTTTTGTTTTCTGTTTATTTATGTTTACAACGTAGGTTGACTGGTCGTTGGACGGATGCTAGAATCACGTTCTGTCGTCACGCGCCTAGTCCGTCGTTCGGGGCGTGACAAATTAATTCCTTGTTTGTTAGAAAACAATAGATGAATACATTATTTGACCATATATAGTGATGTCTCTAAAAGCTCCAAATGATTTCTAATGAAGCAAGCTTATATCCGTGGGTTGTGCCCTTGTTAAGAAGGGATCCAAATCCATTGTTTTGCTCTATGAAAAACAAGGCCCTGTTTTTAGAGAGAAAAAAGAAAGGAGAGAGAGAGAAATAGAGAAGGAGAGAGATACAGATAAGGAGAAAAATGGAGTCATGTTTTCCTGCTGAGAGAAGAAAATCTGTTAAGAAATGAAATAATGGCCAAAGTTGCCGTCAATGACATTGAATGCATGAGCGAAACTAGAAAATGGAAATTAGGAGTCCGAAAATCTAGTGTATGTAATTTTAGTTTTATAAAAATAATAATAAAAATATATACAAAAATTACAAAATTTAATAAGACAAAATTACAAATTTTCAATTTCCAACATGATTTAGTCCTCTTTATACCACACTCCATCCACTCCTGATATACTACAAGAATGGAACAGTATCTGCGAGGGATATTATCGGTATACTCTTGCGGATACTACCGTCGCTAATAAAAAAAACATCTTTCTATCGGTATATCCTCGCGGATAGTCACTTTTTACCCTCGCTGATACTATCACTTTTTATTCTATTTTTTACCCTTGCAGATACTATCATGGATTATGGACCAGTCTATTAAAAGATTAAAACTGTGGTAATTATGATGTTTGCCTATGATCATCCTCAATAATGGGTGATCCATTACCGACAGATCAGACAGCATCTATAGCAATTCAAAAGTATTGGGCTTACATGGGCCTACATGGGCCCATTCCCAACTTGTTCATACAACTGCAGCCATTATATAATTCAAAAGTACCAAATGTAAATCTCATGGAATAGAATGTGAGCCCTTTACATTCTAAACTTAAATATTTATTAACATATTAAAAAACTGAATATTGATTAATTAATCCGATGGAATAAATGTATTTCTTCCATGGTATGGTGCTTGATAAAGAAAATATGAGTAGAACTACGGTGTTCTTAAGCTCACCAAGTCTCTTTGTGAGCTTAACTCAAAAACCCATTGAATTGGCTTCAAACAAGGCATCCAAGCTGTTGAAACCGATCTACTTCACGAGTGATGAGTTTACATGTCAAAGTTATAAATTTTCAAACTAATTTAATATAAAGTCAAGCGGTAAAAAAATGATAAAAAATGAACACATTAAAATTAACTTATAAACTATTTTTTTTTTACCGCTTGACTTTATACTAAATTAGTTCGAAAATTTATAAATTTGATATGTAAATGCATCACTCGTGAAGTAAATCGGTTTCAATGGTTTGATGCATCGTTTGAATCCAATTCAATAGGTTTTTGAATTAAGCTCACAAATGGACTTGGTGAGCTTAAGAACACCTTAGTTCTACTCAAGAAAATACTATTGTACAAATTTATGATATCAAACAAAATTATGTTAATTTCGATATTAAATCATTTCTAACCTCTAAAAATTAGTCAATTTCAAATTTGGGGTCTTAATCACGTTGATTATTTTTCTTTATTGGAAATTAATAGGCTATTTGCACTTTACTCCACCATTACGCGGTGCCAAAATAAATAAATTAAGTTTGTCACATGCTTAATAATTAAAATTAAATGCGCAACATTGTAGCGGATTTAAATTTAACAATGTCAGATTCAACAAAACGAATTCACATGAATACAAGTTGAATTTTTAGTTGGATCTTATGTCAGTTGTAAGTTAGAAGGATCTTATTATGTTAGTTGTATTGTCAGACTTTTTATTCTTGAAGGTTAGTGGCAAATTGCAATCTAATTATTATATTCATAAAAAAGTTTTGTACAATTCAGACATCAGCCAACCGAAAACAAAAAGAAGAAAAACAGCATCAGCCTAACAATTCAGACTTGAAGCTTATAGCTGTATGATCTAACTGGCACGAATATCAGAAGCAAAAAAGGACAGCGACCCGAATAGAGTAAAGTCTCGCAAAGTCTGTGCAGAGCCGATCGTAAATGTATATCCAATGTCATCTCATTGACTAACAATTGCTCTGTTTTCTATTGGTTTGAGAAAATCCTCTGATTTCTCTCACGCCACAAAGCACATGATTCCGCTGCCCACGCGGTGTATCACATTGACCTTAACCGCTTCTCGAAAGCCGGTCTGTAATCCCACTAGACATCTGATAAGCACCTATCTTGGCCATTCGGAACTAAAATTATGATGCGTTAAATATGTAATAATAAAAAATAAAAAATATAACATAAAAGTAACACTTCTAATGAAAGAAAGTGGAAAACGAATGCATATAGAATTCTAAAATTAATGGAAGAAACGACGAGATTTGGTGCTCCCATCCCTAATAAGAGGATATGCTACCGAAATTTAAGATCAGCATTTCTCCTTAGTTCCTCAAGTATCCGGGGAACTAATAAGAGGAAATGCTACCGAAATTTTCTTAAATACTAAAGCACAACTAACATGTGGCCACATCCTAATTGAGACAAAATATTCAAAGAGCAGTCTCAAAACGGGGACTATTCAAAATTAACCCATATTGGATTAATTTTGAACGGGTATCATGACCTAAAAGCATTAATAATTTGGTTATGGCTCATAAGATAATACTCTAGCTAGATACCTACCAATTGTAGATATATTTAATTAACTACATACATTTATCATAATACACATCCATGCATACACAAAATTAAACATGAGTTTTATATTATACTTACAATTTTTTTGGATGCCGGATCGAGCTAACATGAAGAGATCGTTGAACCAAATCTCTCAACCTCCACCTCATGCACAAAATCTGATTTCTTCTATCTGAAAAATGAAGCAATAGGAGTTATACACTGAAAAATGAAGAAATAGGATTTATATTGGTTAAGGTAACGTACCATCTTACGAATTTTCATTGATAAAAGAGTATTTACATGATCTAAACATAACTATTGTTGTTAAGGAAAGGGTTAGTGTGTTTTTTAATAAAATTGTTCTTTCCTTTAGTCTTTACTAGAAATATCTCAAATTCTTCTAAAAAAAGATAACAAGTAGCACTGCACCCACAAAAACAGGAAAGGGAGTTTGACAACCATTTAGTAAATCAATAATATTTTATTACTACATATGATGATCAGAAAAAGGGGCCTCTTATCCTTATGAAACTGTCAATTTTTCAGGGTCCAGCTGCAAATTCAAAAGCTTACAAGGACATGCAAGCAAAAAAGTATAAAACAAACAGACATAGAAAGAAGATCATTTTGTTTAATTAATTGAGTATCATCCACTGTGTTCCATAGCGTCGAAGTCCAAGAACACTAAAAAGCTGGCCTGAATAATACAATTTTTTTGGTGTATTATAAACAAAATTAAAAAAAAAAATCTTTCCACTTAGAGAAGTATCACAAGCAATCTTTTTCAAAGTATCGCCACCAATAATCTTTTTATAACCGGGAATTGGGCTTAATTCAACAAATGAAGAAAATACGAAATAGAAAACAGAAGTTTCGCATATCCATAAAAAACCTAGGTTATGAATTTAAAGATCACGCACTGGAAAGAAGGGAAGGATCGATATTCGGGTATCAGGATCGGATATAATTAACCGTTCCTAATGATTCACTATCAAGAACGGTCATATTGTCAGCCGTTCCTAATGTACCACTATCAAGAACGGTTATTAGTGTTAGCCGTTCCTGATACAATCAGGAACGGCTCTTTATTTTGTCTGTTCCTAATAAGTGAACATCAAGAACGGTCATTAATAAAGAGCCATTCATGTATTAGGAATGGCTCTTTATTAATGATCGTTCCTGATACCTCATTCATTATGTATTTTGCTAAGATCAAAGATTAATTACTCAACTTCCATAATTGCCACGATCCTGGTGCTGGTGTGGCATGCTCCATAAGTGCGGATTAATCAAACACGGTTTAGGTAGTTAAAACCGTGTTTGGAGATTGGACAAAATCAAACACGAATTATATCGCTAAAATCGTGTACACAGAGTTGTAATACAGTTTTACTAAAATACCATGCACAAATAAAGGTTCCTTCCTAACACAGTTCATAATTAACGGATCATGTGTGTATGTTGGAGCTCATTTTTGTGCACGCGTGTATCCATCGTAATAATTTGGATTTTTGTCGTATTCGTGTATGGTTTATGTTTTGTAGTAGTGGCTGGGTAAAGTGCAAATAACCTATTAATTTCAGCATAATTGATGAAAATTAAAATAACCACTACAACAAAACTGGTCTTCAGCGACCGGTATCAGAGACCGGTAAGATCGCCGGTCTCTGAAGACTTCAAAAAAATAAATAAAAAAATAAAAAGTTAATTGTTTCGGCGACGAACCCTTCAGCGACCGGCGCCATACCCTTCAGAGACCGATTTTGACCGGTCGCTGAAGGGTTTTCCCACCAAAAGCCCCCCAAGCCCAGCTCTTTCTTCTTTGCCGCCCGACCCGCCATTTCCGACCCGCCATTTCTAGGTTTAGCCGAAAAAAGAAAAAAAACGCGAGACCCCTCTGCCGGGTCGCCCTACCCCTCTGCCGCGCGGCCCGACCCTCTGCCAAGTCCACGCCGCCCGACTCCTCTGCCGCACCGCGCGACCCCGCTCTCGCTCGCTCTCTCACCTCGCTCTCCTCTGACCTCGCGCTCTTGTTCTCTTGCTCAGTCTCTCTTCTCTTGCTCAGGTGCACTCTTTTTCTCTCCCTCTCAATTGCGATGTTGTTTGTATTTAAAGGCCAAAGAAAGAGAGTGCACCTGAGGAATTTGTTTTATTGCTTTATGTGCGCATGTGCGGTTTTAGTGATCAGTAAGCCAGTCAGAAACAAATTAGATTTAATTAAGATCAAATTACCAATTGATAAAGCTTCAGTGTAGTTTAGTAGCCGATAGAATCTAATTTTTTTACGTTTCCCTTTTCCAGAGCACTCGCCTCATATAAGTTCTGAATTGATTTAGCTTTAGTATAAATTTGGAATAGTTAAAAATTTAGGTTCTGTTACTGGTTCCTTTCGTTCCAGCATTTTTGCCATGCACAAGTTCTTAACTTGATCTTGTATAAATTTTATGTTCGTGGGACCGTTTTAACTGGTTGTCAAATTTGGATGGTTTGTGCAATATCAGAATGTTAAATTAATGAAATGATCCCTAATTTCTTATGTTCTTATGTCTGTAATATTTTTTAGGAGATGATACCATCTGTTAGGTCACAATGTGATGCATATGTGGATCAATTTGTCAGCACAGTGAAAGGTGATAAATAAAAGAAATAAGTTTTTCTTTTTTTTGAGTTAAGTTAAAACAGAAAAGTTCATTTTTGCTCAGGTGCACTCTCTTTCTTTGTTTGTGTAGGAAAGGTGATAAATAAAGGAAAGACGACAACTGTAGCAAAGGCAAGCTGGAAGAGAAGAAGAAACCTGCTGGAGCTGCTCCAGCTGCTAAGTAATTTTTCTCAACTTTTTTTTCTGTTATTATTTGTTTTTTACTGGACACGTTCTGTCAAGTACGTATATGAATATGATGGTTAGTTCACTTAGTTGGTGGTGCTTATTATTTTTTAGTTTTATTCATCACTTTGCTGGGCGAGCTCAATACATACTTTACCTTCTAAATCCTTTGGCTCCGTTTGGTCACCCGCTTTAGCTCCATTTGGTTCACTTTACTGACTTCAAACGTTTCATCTCCTATTTTCTTTCTTTTTTTTAAGCTAAAGAACTGTTTGTTTGTTAAAAATTACTTCTACAGTTCTATCTGATGGAGGATACTGTTTTCCCTTTTAGGTTCTGATTCGAGTAGCCAAAATTTATTCTGTATTTGTTAAATTTCCTTTTATTTTAGATAAAAGGTTCATTTTCTTGCATACTATGCATCTATATAGCTTTTGTAATAGTTGGTGAGGCGGTCCTTCTTAGGGGAATAAATTGATTCTTCTCTTTCTTGGACGAGAGCAATCCATGTGATAAAATGAGACTTCGAGTTTGTTTGTTGGCTAAATCAATTTTGGAGCTAAGCAACTTCTTTCATAGTTGTTGAAAGCAATTACTTTGTTTGATTTCTTTTAATTAATCATACTAGCTACCCGTTGTCCCAATAAGTGGTTGTTCTTATTTGTTTTCATGACTATTTATTGATGTATCACGGTTGTACCAGACAAATAGTAGGGACACCTGCCGTGCAACCAGAGATAATTCATAAATGAACTTTTTTTTGTTCGATCAACCTTCATTATGGTTTTATTTTAATAACCTCTAATGCAAGCCAATTAATTGTAATGTGCATAATTGCAGGACACAGGTTGTTGGATGGCCTCCGATTCGCAGCTACAGAAAGAACACCATGGCAATAAATCCATCAAAGAACAAAGAGGATGCTGCCGAGGCGAAACAAGGAGGCAGGTGCCTTTATGTAAAGGTGAGCTTGGATGGTGCTCCATATCTCCGAAAGGTGGATCTCCAGACCTACAAGAATTACAGGGATCTCTCTACTGCACTGGAGAAGATGTTCAGTGGTTTCACTTCTGGTGAGGTGTATCTAATTTTGTCTTTTAATATTTATTTATTTGGAAAAGACAAGTTTTGCATCATGTCCAAGTTTCAATTGATAGATTCTCGCTTAAGTTTGTGACAATATTTCTTTCATTAATTCCTTTTCTTTACTGTCATAATTGTTACTATTATTGCTCAATATAAAGAAAGCATTGCTGGTCATTTACTTAGCTTAACTCTTATCCAACTTATTCCTCTTTCCTAAAATATGTAAATTTGTTACTTGAATACTACCTTTGGAGAAGTTATAAATTGTTATGTATGTGGGCCTGATTCTAGGAGTATGCGGGGGGTGGCAGGGGGGCGGCAGCCCCCTGCGAGCGTTGTCTGAGGTTACGAAGCACCGCTCTGTCGAGCCCGGCGAAAATTATTTTCGAGAAGTCAATTGCATATGAATCCTTCTATCGGACGGCCTAGATTAGTCAAGTTATCCATTAAGATGTACGATCCAGATTGTATTTGGTGAACTATTTGAAATTGTTCATTGGATTGAAATTTAGATGATATGATCATGTTTTGGGATAATTTATTATTTGCAATATGATAGTTTGTTGCTTGTGCTGTATTATGAACGATAGTTTGTTATATTTCTTTGGTACGTTTCGTACCAATTGGGAAAAATAAAAATAACAAAAAAAAATATAAAAAAAAAAACCACTCTTCTGCGACCGATTTTGACCCATCAGAGACTGCTTGGGCGGTCTCTGATGGTCTTCTGCCATGTCACCACACAGTATTAGCGACAGATTTCATCGGTCGCTAAAGGGGTCATCAGCGACCGGCGCCTGATCCTTCAACGACCGGTGACGTCAGCGGAGTGATCATCAGCGACGAAGCATCTGCGTCCGAGTCATCTGCGACCGATTTTGGTCTTCAGCGACCGGTAGACCCATCAGCGACCGGCGAAAATACCATCAGCGACCGATTTGGCCGGTCGCTGATGGGTATGATTGTTGTAGTGAACATCAGTAATTCTGCGATTTTTACAAACACAGCAAATAATAGCTAAAATATTATCCTTTATTTATAAATTAATATTGGAATTACTTGAAAGAAAACAATTCACAAACTTGATCAACTACTATATCCGATGTCTAGATCCTTCCTCTCTCTTCCTCTAATTCCGTCTACTGTATTAGCACTAGAGTCATCAACAGTATATATGGAAGGAATAATTGTAAGTCAAACTAAAAATTACTATTTGTTGCTTGACACTATAAGTTAAGTTAATTAACGAAATAATTGTTGCCCCTATCTCTTTAAATTTGATGTTGATCTGCTCGCTGCCGCTTAAAACATTTTAATACAATATAAGTAAAGCAAAAGAGATCGAAATATGTTTTCACGTTTGTTACAGATATCAAGCTAATTGATTAAATAAAAAATTCAACTTTTAAAATTAACAAGATAGAAAAGAAACTAAATACTAGAAGAGGGTTCAAATACCTTCATTTTTAATGCCTTCATCTTGCCTCCATTTTTTAAACGTTAACAACTTTCAATTTGAAAACTTAAATATCAAAATAAACCGTTAGATGTGAATTATATTATTTTCTCTATATACACATAAAAAAATTATCACTTTTCGACTTTGTTTTGATCTGTATCCAGAGATTACAAATTGCCATTTTCTGGACATTGATTTTCAACTTATTGATTCAATTAGTTAGTGTATTTCTTCGAATACTAAATCTAACATGGCCGCCGTAGGAGTTGTAAAGATTGTAGGCCTCATTGGCAGACATAAACTCCATGCCTACACATGGTTGCACATTATCAATTAACAACCTCTTCTTTTTCTGATTCCCTTCCACTTTGCTGTTCATCTTGTCATTCCTCATAACCTTTCCTGACCTCACTCTGTCCTTCTCCATTTTCTAAATATTCTTCTTCTATTGCTAATAGTTTTTCTCCATCCAAATTTATGGATATTCCAAACCTAGAAAGTCCTCAAACCCAGTATAAGGATAATTGATATCCATCTGTTTGATATAAAAATAAGTCCCTGACCAACATATTTTATATGCAAGGGAACAAATTAAATGCAATATTAAAAAAGACATTACAAGCTTGTATGGTGCCATAGTTTTCTGTGCTAGGCGAGTCCGAGAAAGGAGCTTCACTGAATGAGGCTACCCTACTTGAAGCATCTCCAAGTGACATCTCACCACATAATCAAATTACAATAGTTGAATCGTATTACAGTTCAGACAACCAAATTACATATGATATAAGCAAAATGCAGAATTCAAATGTCAATTTATTAATTTGAAAATAGAAACAACAAAAAATAAACCCAGTACTGTTCTAACCGCTATTGTGCTCATATTTAACAAACAACTTCACAATTTCACTCAAAAATGAAATATCAAATTATCAGAAGTGCATGAGATCAAATTAATAAAGGGAAACATTGAGATAAAAAAGATATATTCGGTTTCACCAAATGGCCACCTTGGCCGCAAATGGTTACCGTGCCATTTGCCCCGACTTGCGCAGCTATGGTGACACCAATGCACCAACCAACCCGGCCGCTTATACCGTTTTTCATATTGTTGGTTGGGCTCCTTGACCACTTAGAGCTGCCACGTGTAAGTCTTACTTGCTTCTCTCAGGCAAATTGTCAAACACTTTCCATGCACTTAACTTCTAAATACTACTAGGACTATAATACAACTTGTGACCTACTCCAGGGGTCAATAAGAAGAAATTAGGAAAATTGCCAAATTTTTCGGAGGTGGCAAAGGGTTTTGATCTAGTCAGGTCACACAAATCCAGATTTGTGTCATTTTTGTTAGGATCAGGGTAAGATAGTACAATGAGATAATTTTTTATTTCAATTATTTGAGGTCACGGGGGGGAGAGGGAGGGAGAGAGAGAGACTTCTTCACATGAGGGCGAGAGCCAGCGCAAGGGAGATGAGGGTTCCGGTGCGGCAACTGAAATCACGAGGGAGAGAGAAAGAGAGACTTCTTCGCTGGAGAGAGATAAAAGACGGAGCATTCAAACATTTAACGGAGTCCTCTGTTAATTCTTAATCCATCACATCTCTTAACACAAAAATTGATAAAGATTCAAGAGTTCAGATTTTGAATTACACTCGGGACAGTAATACGCGTCGTACCATAGACTCACTCATAAAAGAATCACAAAGGTGTGAAATAGTTTACAGTTGAAAAGGCTCATTATTTCTTTACTAAAGCCTATTGACCAAAATGGGCCTTATTTGAAGTTAGGTACAGTTTAAGCCCATATTATGGGACTAGTATCTAACTTTTCGAACAATCCTAGGCCATTGTTCCGATTTAAAAAATTGTTAATGAGACATAACATATGGCTAATTTTGGTTATAAATTAAAGGTAATCATAGATTAGATCTAAATTGAGATACTTCCAAGGGACGCAATGCCTCGTTTAATAATGTCTCACCGTTGCAATGTACAGATTTGTTTTTTTTAGTGAAGGGTTTATTCTCTTTTTCCATATTTGGAATGTTCAAATGCTAAAAGGTTTGCGAAAATAGGCTTAGTGGAATCATTGATTTTTAGTTTAGGGATTTTCAAGACACCATATTCAAATGATATGTCGAGCATATGTTTCGGGTTGCTCATTGTTGTGAATTTCAGGCCCTTTTGTTTGAGCTTAGTGGCAGAAGGGATCACCATCGAGGATATATTCCTGGTAAAATTCAGCAATGCCACTGACAAGCTTCGTGAAGTCAAATGAGGAAATCTTCTTGTGAGCAAACCTTTGATTCTATTGGGGCTGAACATTCTGGTAAGATCAAATGATTTGGAACTCAGAACAACTGGTTTCTCTGGGTTGGGCACTAAATAGTGGTAACAGAGATGGACCAAATGATGAATTTCAGCTGGAGGGTCTGGAATTATGAAGTCTAGGGAGTCTATGGAGTTTAACAATAAAAACATAAGCAATTAGTTTAACAAAATCCATTCTATCTACTGCATAATTTAATTTACCAATCTTGTACAACTTCTCAACTATAAAGAAGGGAATTTGGTTCTCTAAAAGTAGCAACTCACGCGGTATGCAATATAATTTATGATTAAATTAGTCCATAGAGGTCTTCAGTTTCGAATCAGAACTGTTTTCTGACTTTAACCAATTAATTGTCAATTTCCAATTTTTTTTAATTAATAAATTATTTAATTTCGAATTTAATAATTTAATGAATTTAAATTTATGATAAATAAAGATATAAAAGTATTAAATAGTAAAAGTAGTTAATATTTGGAAACGATATTAATTAAAGTTAGTAACTAAATAACTTAGATTTATGGTGCGGTGTCTTTATCTCGGATATTTGTTAAATTACATTACCGTTTTGGTTAAGTATTTATGTTTATTGTTGTTAGATGAATTATGCATATTGAAATCGATCAAAACATCTATGTACTTCATTTTAATTTCAATAAAATCACCTTGGCATCAACTGCCAAGTTTCTCAGAAAGGACAATACATGCCTGTAACCGGTGCTGAAAATAACCTTGAAAATTGAATAATAAAAGACACAAAGTAAAGGAAACCAATGATATATAGTGCAGAGTTACAAGGTGCTTTTGAATAAAACTTCATAGCAAATTATAAAAACAAAAGACAGACAAGATAGAAAAGACAGACAAGATAGAACACTAAAAGGAATGACAAACAAGGAAGAAAAAAAAAACGATTAAAAAGATAACTCCTTCATAACATACATGGTAACGCCACTTTTCTCATGTTCAATTTAGAAGCTCCGAATAGTATTGTGAAAGTTAAAGCATCATGATCTCGGGGGATAATAGTAGGCATAAACTGCAAAGAAAGATTGTACTAATGTAAGAACTAGAGCTATTAAAGCAGTGAGAGAAATTGCTTTCATCCGACCACTAAAGTAATCACGAACAAATTTTGCTCGCTGCCTGTTCCAGCTTGATCTAATGTATATGTCCACCTGCATGTATAAATGCTCGAAATAGTGATTATTCTTAATAATAGCACCTTCGGTGACCTGGTTGATGAAATTAGTCAACTCCTCTTCACTGCCTAGCCTGTTATCAATGATTCCGCACTCTTGTAATGTTGTTACATCATCTTTTGTGTTGACTAGATTATCCAAAAATAATACAAAGCTTGTAAAGGGTAATCCCTTCTTGCCATATTTGGAATGTTCAAATGCTACAAGGTTTGCGAAAATAGGCTTAGTGTCATCGGTGATTGCTAGTCTAGGGATTTTTAAGAAACCACCATGTCCAAATAATATGTCGAGCATATGTTTCGGGTTGCTCTTTGGCATGAATTTTAGGCCAGCTTCTTTGAGCTCAGTGGCAGAAGGGATCACTATCGAGGATAAATTCCCAGTAGGATTGGGCAATGGCTCTAACGAGCTTCCAGAAGTTGAATGAGGAGATCTTCTATTGGCGCTGAACATTCTGGTAAGATCAAATGATTTGGAACTCTTTACATCTGGTTTCTCTGGGTTGGGCACTAAATAGTGGTAAGAGAGATGGACCAAATGATGAATTTCAGCTGGAGGGTCTGGAATGTTGTTGGAGTCTATGGGGTAATTTTTTGATACTGGGGCCAAACAAAAAGGAGCAAGGTATTTACTAACAAAATACATTTCCTCTGCTTCAAATTTACTAATCTCCAACAACTTCTCAATAATAAAGAAGGGAATTTGGTTCTCTAAAAGTAGCAAATCACGATCTATGTAATTAGAATACCAGCCATCTCCAAAACTAGAATTCCAATATTTTTCAGACAATTTTAAAAAGAACTCAAACACGAAGCATCCGTCAAGCATCATCATCTCGACAAATGCATCGCTGTCAAGATTATCAAATGTCTCACTGTAACACATCCGTGTTCTCGTTTCTAGCAACATCATCTCTGATATACAAAGATCCAAACTTATGTGGTTCTCACGGGACAAGAAATCCTGCAAGAACCGCCATTTGTGCTCCTCCATGGCTTTCAGGCTCTCTTTACCACGGTGGAATGGGCCGATGGAGATGACAGAGGGCTCGAAGAGATTCTTCTTGCTTTGGGAAATGTTATGTGGTGTGCGAAAGATGGTGAAGTTCTTTGCTTCATTGGTTTTGCCCCTGTCGACTTTCCGTTGCATTAATTCTGACAGAGGAGAGGCTTGGACATCTACAACTATCTGGGCTTCTTCCATTAATATTTTTAGGTGAATGAAAGAGTGTTTGGTTGAACTTGAACAAAACGACCTTCAACATTTGTATTTATATTGATCATTAGTGTGGCCCCATAATTGTTTTTTTCATGGTCAAAGTTCTATCACGCTGAGCTGGAAGATAGAGCTTGGAAAGTGACAGGGCATGTGATTCTCATGTGACGGTAATCAGATTTAATGTAATCTACATTTATTCCATACATGTATATATTTTTATTTTATTGAATCGAGATTGAAATTTATTTAATGGACTCTACATTAATTTGAGGTTTCCTTTTGGAATACACCCAGCTTCATCTTATTAAAAGGTGAAAAATAATTAGTTCCCCGTCTATAAAGTTAGTTTAATCATTATGTATGAAAACATTTAACTATTAACTATTACGGACTAATTTCACTAATTTACTTTTGAGTGAATCATAGTAACTATTCATAGTGCATATTGGTTAGTACTATGGATCAATATCTTTACTTTTAAAGATCAAACAGTTGATCTGAAACTTCAATATGATATTCATATGAAAATGTGCAAGAAAATTAAATTTTAGATTTGTTTATTTTTTTTTTACTATTTTTTTATGATAGGTAGAAATTCACTTGATCTAAAATTCTAGGTCATTCGTCAGTAGTAGTGAGTTTCTACCTATTTAAAAATATATAAAATTTAGTCTTTAAGTACATTAATTTTCATTTGAAGATCATGTTAAATGGTTCAGATCGACTGTTTGGATATTAAAATGACGTTGTTAATCCATAGTACAGATCAATATGCATATTATCATAGCCTCACTCTTTACTTTTTATTATAATGATCTAGCATCATGTATTAATATTGCTACCATGTTTTGATTTTTGGTAGATCAAGTTTGTCTGTTAATGATATATTGTAACCTTTGTTGTTCGTTTTTTGTTCTTTCTTAGTACTTATGAGATAAATGCCATTAATTAATAGAAATATAAATAGTCTTTTTACTTTTTCTTTGAGTGAAAGAAATGACTCAAGTCTTGCTTTGGCTTTTTAGCTTATACTTGGGTAGAGTTTGATTTTGAATCTGCATCTTCCACACAAAAAATAATACTAACTGAAGAGTAATAATACATGGCGTGAATCTCTAAATTATAGAATTGGATAACACATATTGACATTCATCTCTTGCCTTTGATTTTTATTTGTTGTGCATGATATTCTAGATATTTAGTTTTTAATTACTTAATTTTTGAATGAACTTATGGCTCATACACATTGAGGTCTGTTTTGCCGATACAACTATTTTGGTTTTAATTGACAAAAACCTTAAATTTGATTGGCGGAGTATCTCTAGGCTTTTCTAAATGACAAGACCTCACTTTTTTCTTACTTTATTTTTGGAGTCTTGTTATGGTACTTTTGTTTTATATTTTGTTATGATGTTCTCCACCATAATAATTATTAATTAATTATTTACATCTTAAATTAAACAAATAATCTGATAAAAGGACAAAATAGTAAAAATAAAGAAGAAATTCTCACCTTATTACTAAATTTACAAAATGAAAGGAAATAGCTAATTTATATTTCAAAAACAGATAATAAATACTGCTTTAGTATTCATTAGTTTTATATGTACTCCAAGAAAATACCGTACCAAATAAAATCTCTCTACAAGGTTCTTTCTACTAAATATACCTCTAGTTGAAACGCTTGTACGTGATAAAAATGATACTGCTACAAAAATATGTCACTATCTGCGAGAGTAAAAAGTGACTATTGTCGAGGTATACC
The DNA here is from genome assembly GCA_025461045.1 of Carex parvula. Taxonomy (NCBI): domain Eukaryota; kingdom Viridiplantae; phylum Streptophyta; class Magnoliopsida; order Poales; family Cyperaceae; genus Carex; species Carex parvula. The sequence continues at coordinate 1,320,434 of JAJGRW010000111.1, read as the reverse complement.
GACAAAAATTGTTATTTACGAACATATCGGTATTACTGACAGGAGCATTCGCGAAGATACTATCAGCAAAAAGCATTTTTATCCTCACGAATAGTGACAGATTTTTGTAGTGCGTACATGTGTGTATTTTTTTTTTATTATTCGAATAGGCACAGTGCATTTATGAAATCTAGATGTGACAAAATCAATGATTATATATATATATATATATATATATATATATATATATATATATATATATATATATATATATATATATATATATATTGCGATCCCTTTGTGAAATGAACCTTTTTCAAAAACAAAGATAACTTATGAGGCACATAAATTTATTTCGTAAGAAGTGGAAGATTATTTCCCCATCCTACAACTGTATTACTTAGACGTCATTTCATTTCTTGTTTAATTAGTACACATGCATGAGCAGCTAGATGTAGATATGCGATCTGAACTTGTGTAAGTCAACTGATTTAAACAAATGAAGTGAGACTTCGAGATCTGGTACTGAGTTTGACGAATGATTTAAATACAAATGAGCAGTTGGCAACTTGGCATGCAGTGCGCAATGTGAATTAATTAAACAAAATAGAGAACCTCGATATAAAATGAATGCTTGGTTTCTTTCACAAAAACGGAGTTCTCATCCTGTGCCGCATAGCATACAGATGACTAGATTTATAAGAGAGGTTTTCGAAAATATGACCAATTAAAAAAGGGAATAAGAAATAAGAAGATAAATTATTTAGAATATAACCTGTGCTCTATAAATATTACAAGTTTTGGAATTGCACACTACTCCAGGTATATATGCCGATTCTAAGAACAACATATGAATCTAATATTTGCATATCAAGTTAATTTACATGAATGTGAAGATTGTGAAGCATGAATAAATGAGAAGCTTGTAAAAAAGCATGATTATCTGAGCAACCTGGAGAAACACACTCATGAGTTGAGGTGCTATCGGGTCGGGATGGGTCCGAATACTATTATATTTGGACCCGTACCTTGAAAGTGTTCGGGTCCGAATTTCAATCCATATACTTATTAGTTTCAAACCGGATCGGATCCAGGTATAGATCCGGATACCGCATCTAAAAGTAGATATTTGGGTCTAGTATTTCGGTTTCAGGTAGTAGGTACCCATAACTTGTTTGTGAATTATCAGATTCGGTCTGGATCCGGAGTGGGTACATGTCACAACTCACAAGTATTTAAGAAACAGTTTACTATTGAATATAATTATAATTTTTAAACATCTCACATAATATATTTTTATAATATAAATTAAAAGCTACTCAAAATAAAAATTATACTATTGTTCTTGTTCATAGTAATACAAATGTTACATAACAACATAAAAATAACAACCCTAAATTAATTTGTAATCTATCTAGATTTAAAAAAATACTATCCTATCGATTCAACATTTACAAGTAAATTATCCCAATTATTATTTTTTCAATTGCTGTAACAAATGGAGGAATTAATTATTAATGTATGATATGGTATTATGATTTGTTTCTTAAAAAATAGTAAAGATGGTTGTCTTTCCATAGTTATTAATCTATGTTTCTATATTAATTAATTATAAAAAATTGTATTAGCATTGTATCGGGTATTTATATGGGTATCGGGTCGGGTTCGGTTATGGGTCGGATAATTAAATCAATCCCATATCCTATCCATTACAATATCGGTTCCGGTTCGGATCCGGATCGGATATTAAAGTATTAATTTTGTAACCTTACCCATAATTTAACTGGTTATATTTTTTAAATCATATCCTATCCAAATTAATTGGATCCGGATTGGTTCCAGTTCAGTTCCAGATCGGGACCTGATAATCGGGTAAAAGTAGCACCTCTACTCACGAGTTGTCAACAACGGGCACAAGAAAAATGTAATATCTTATTAAGCTTATAAATTAATAAGATAATATGTGTAATACATTTTTTTTTGGTTAAAAAGGCCGAAGCCCAGTTTCATTTTACTGAAACATATAAAAACGGTTACAGAGTTCAACAAAATTAATGTGTGTGTGTGTGTGTAATACGTCCTAATTAATGGTGAGTTATGGGCTATAACCTTAAGGATACATCAAGCTCACTTGAAGATATATTCTATAAGTTTCAGAAAGCAACAATATATACACAGAATTTGCAGTATATGATAAAATGGTCGATGGCCTAGAACTCACTATTACGAAAATAAGAAATAATTTGTGAATTGTTGATAATCTTAGAAATGACTATCTAAATTATAAATGTGTCTCAATTGTTTAGACATGGTGTACATTATATTTGTGTCGATTTGAAAGATTTTAACAGTGAATTATAAATGATTTTATAATAAGTGAGCAATTAAATTTTAAATTGATTCAAATTGAGGATACTTGTACAATTTTAATTTTTTAATATATTTAAATTATATTTTCAAATATAAGAGCATACGAGTGGAATATATTATAAAAAATAAATATATATACTTTAGTTTATTCAATTTTTCCTATATATATACAGTGAGTGTGAGTTAAAGTTGTTGACTTGTTGACTTTTGAATTAAAGTTGTCAACGAAACGAAAATATCTCGCGCGCTTCATGTGACACCATGTTCTCATTTAAGAATGAATTCAAATTGTCTCAAATTTATGTGTGATTAGTTTGTGATATCTATGCACACTCATCTCTGACCCTTGCAATTAATAGCGTAAATTGTGCCGATCAGGCCGGATCGAACATTGATTGTTTCATGGAAGTCATCAAATGTAGAAAAATTACAGAAATTTTAAATATTTCCATAATTATGGTGGCTCTTTCTTCTCAAACCTGCTGCAGCATCTGCCACCAAGCGTGGAAAAGTTGCAGAGGCCTATATAAAAAATATATATTGAAAAAGGCTTTCAAGACCGTGTGTTATATAATCACCAAGTCAATTATACAAATTAAGGCACCCACTCTCTGTCCCATATCCCAACTCAAAAGTCCATCATCGAACTTCTCTCTATATAGGTCAGGGGCAAATCAAATCTGCATTTATTCATAGGAGGCTCTTAATCACCTCTTTGATTTTAAAAGTTTAATTATGTATATTGAAATTTAATTAAATTTTATTTTTTTTAAAGGTTTTTATCTAATTCAGCCTCTTGTAAAAGATTAAATGTTTACTTTTAGCCTAGAAGTTAGATCTTCACTTTTGTAGTGGTGGAGTTTTGAGTTCAAATTTATTTTATCATATATTATGCATTTTAAGTTTCATCCTCTTATAATTTTCTTGTTCCGCCTAAGACAAAGCTGTCTTTTACTCAGAGTCACATGTCGTAAATTAATCTTCCAAATCTTCAACTATGAAGCTATTATTTGTAAAACTATATATATTTGTATAGTTGGAGTAACTGGGTATATATATATATGACGAGGGCTCAAATGCCCCATTGCTTCATGCCCCAATCGTACTCCAACATTTTTATCTTCAATTTCAAAGTTCAAACTGATAATCCGAACGCTCAACATGATATCCACGTTAAAATATGATTGGAAACCAAATTTTATATTTTTTTGGAAAAATATTTACTATTTTTTAAGATAGGTACAAAATCACTGTTTTTAGATGGTCCACAATTTTATGAAAAATAGTGATTTCGTTCCTATCTTAAAAAATAGTAAAAAAGTTCCAAAAAATATATAATTTGATCTCTAAGCATATTTTAATATGGATATCATGTTGAGCGGTTCAGATCTTTTGTTTGAACTTTGAAATTGAAGATAAAGATGTTGGGATACGATTGGGACATGAAGTAATGGGGCATATGAGCCCTCCTCTATATATATATGGAACATATTAAATCTTCTTTTGCATTTGACTTGTGCTTAGTAGATGTGATGCAGGCAGCTGGGCTGAATGATTTTTCTTTTATCCCGAGGACAAACCCAAAATTATAAATTATTTCGGCCCGACTCAGGCCCACTTAATAGCCCAAATTTTAGGCCTCTTGAGGCTTACAACTTCCTCTCTAGCTCAGCCCAAATTTTAGGCTTCTTGAAATGATCCTTAGAGGGTAGGTTCCTAGTACGGTGACTTTGACTGCATTGATTGATGAGCATTGCAAACAAGGGATATTGATGAGAAGAAACATAAAGCAAGATTTGATCACATTTAATACATTGATGAATGGTTTTTGCAAAACTGGAGACATGAATCAACAGGTTCAAACCCGACAATGTGCCTTATGATTCTTTTGAATCTTCTAATCCATGTGCCTTATGATTCTTTTTATGAACCTTTTAGATTGTGTTGGAGGCAGATGGGTACCAACCTTATCTTATATCTCCTGAGAAAGGTTTGAGGTATTTAATTAAACAAGTACTTGAAATGGCCAAGGAACCATCTCGCCTTTGTGTGGATGAGGTAAGGTTTTGTGTGCATCTCCTTCTATAACTCATCCTTTATATTTATGCCCTCAAGTAGTTTAGGGAAAGCGGAATTTCAAGACCAGTTACCATGGTGAGAGGTACAGAGCATGTATTTCTTCTTTCTGTTTCATATATTAAGAAAATTATTTCGACATATGTTTGGTATATTTAATTCATATTAACTTTTTGTTTGTTATGATGTATGTATGACATCAGGTGCACCTTGTCTTAATTGATATAGTAGTGGTTCATAAGGAGTACACTCTCATGGAAAACAAACAAACTGTGGCTATTCATAACATATCCAAAATATCAAAGGTAAAGGGAAAAAAATGCAAAAACTTGGATAACATTCTTAAATATTGTATAAATGTGGGTGAGAGCAGGCTTTATTTTTCTACATGTTATTTATAATTTAAGAAGTAGAATACATGTGAAAGGACTCCTTTATGTGACTGCTATTTACCTTTTTTCTTTGGTTTATATTTTTAATTTTGTGATGATACAGTACTTCAACTCCTCTCCAATACCGTAGAGGATGGGCCTCACTTTACAGTTTGAGATTCGTGCCAAGTTAAAAAGAACGGTCCGGATCCACTAATTGTAGAAGATTCCCTTTTCAGGTAATGGAGAGGATGTGAATTGATAGAAGAGTTGATATATTTTTTGACAGTATACTTCCACATAATTCACATTCTGGTACAGTGATACTGTATGAGGTTGTAAAGTACTAAAATAATGATTTTCAGCCATTTACACCAAAAGTTAAGATTTTTTTCACAATGCAAAAATTTGAACTGCTCCATGCCACTTTTCTTAATCAGAGAGTAGTGCAGCTGAAAGCAAGGCAGAGGGAGACGAGTGGAGATCTGCATTTGGAAACGGGTACAGTGAATCTAGATCCAATTGTTCTCAGAGAGGCCGTCGGTACAGTGACCCATCAGTGATAATTTGAATAATGAAAATTGCACCCTACTACTCAAAAATCATCTAAAAATCACACAGATTTATTAATTTTCTAATGAAAATTGATCTAATTAATTAGCTAGTCTTCATCACTTTCTTCCAATTAATCCAAACAGATCATTAACCAGATTCTTGATGTCACCATGAGAACTCCCACCCTCTTGCATGGCAGCCAATGCCGAGACCGCAACATTCTTTGCTTTAGAACGCATTGCCACATATTCACCTCCAGGCTCCATGAATTTAGACAAAGCATGAGCTATCACACTTCCCGGTACGAGTTCATGCTCTTCCTCTCTAGTGCTCCTCTTTCCTCCATCCCACACCTTAGCAGCACAACCTATCACTTCCACCAATAGTTTTTCATTGATAAATTCCTCAGATGCAAAGGGCCAAGTTAGCATTGGCACGCCCGCAGAGAGACCTTCTAGAACTGAATTCCATCCACAGTGAGTCATGAAGGCTCCGATTGCCGGATGCGAAAGGATCGACACCTGAGGGGCCCATCCCTTCACCACAAAACCCCTTCCAGCTATCCTATCCTCCCATCCATCAGGCATCCATTCCTCCATGTTATCTCCTCTAACAACCCAAAGAAAATTTCTTCTAGAATGTTCTAAACCAATAGCTAATTCATGAAGTTGTTCAGATTTGAAGTAGCACTCGCTACCGAAGCTTACAAAAACAACCGATCCATCCTCCTTGCCGTCAAGCCACTTCAAGCAACCGACATCTCCCTTTCCTCCACGATGGATAACTCCATCTACATTGCTACCATTGCATAAGGAGACTGGACCTATAAAATAGGCTCTCTTCCTTTGAACCCTTTCATACTCCTTGCAGTACTCATTTTCAAGCGCACGAAATGTATTGAACACAATACCGTAAACATCGGGCCAAGATCCAAACAGGCTATCCAAAATTGCCCAATGCGGTAATTTGGTAACTCAGGTACTGGCATCACTAGTTTTGGGCCTGGGAGATCTGATCTGACACTGTGACATGATCGGCATCGACGCTCATACTAGGTTGCATATCATAAATACGCTTAAAAACAACAAGAGGGAAGGTGCCACCACTAACGAAAAGAATGCAAGGGATTCCAAATTGAGCAGCAACACTAGGGGCCCAGTAAAAGATAGCATCTGACACCACAATATCAGGCTTGTATTTACTGAGAAGCTCTTCCTGAGCTGGTCGAATCAACAGTGTTGGTTGATTGATCAGCATAGTTCTCTCCTCCTTTGAACCGACTCCCATAGTCTCAACACAGGTCTGTGTGCTCTCAAATGGGAAGGGAAAGGTGAGAGTTTGCACTCCATTAAAGCTCGGTGATTGGCCGAGTGACGACTCAATGATTGAGATGTTACCCGGTGTTACAACCATGGTGGGTTCTACGTCGGGATGGGCCGCTGCAAGGAGTTTTGCGAAGTCTGTCATCGGAATGAGGTGACCTCTCGTCAAATGAGGGATCAAGAACACACGACATTTTTTGTTGGAATTGTTGCGATTGATTGTCATGGCTTGTATGAGGAAGCAACTTTTGTTGAAATTGGATGATTAGAGAGAAATGGGGAAATGCTTAGTGTTGTATTTTCTTTGATGGATGGCTTGTTTAAATAAAGAAAGCAACTGAAAGATACACTAATTAATGCCTATGCACCATTTTGGAAAGGAAAAAAAAAAAAAGATATACTTATATTGATGGCATTGCTTTGTAACCCCTTGCTTTCCAATATGGGTTAAATGCTAAGGTTCGTACTGTTTTAATCTAAATTAAATGATAGTCACACTACACTAGTACAAAAAACCCCTTCACCGACTGTTAAAAAACACTTATACCGACTGTTATTGAGACGTCGGTGATGGCGGCGACGGTATAGATAAATCTTTACTGACGGGTGAATAACAGTCAGTGTAGGCGCACAACACCGACTGTTTTTTGGAAAAAACCGTCGGTGTAGGCGCCCAACACCGACTGTTTTTTCCAAAAAACCGTCGGTGTAGGTGCCCAACACCGACTGTTTTTTGGAAAAAACCGTCGGTGTAGGCGCCCAACACCGACTGTTTTTTCCAAAAAACCGTCGGTGTAGGTGCCCAACACCGAATTTTTTTTTTTTTTTTTTTTTTTTTGCACCTGTAGACGTGACAACTGGCAAGCCAAAATTTGGGTCATCTTACATTTTAATTACTCAGCTAAGAAGTTCAGAACTACATAAGCCAGGATAGATAAATTGATTTTCGTGGTAAGAACAGAAACCAATATAGTGTAACCATTTCATCTACAAATTAAAAACAAAACAAAAAAACAAACATTTCACACATGTATGAACCTTCACAAAGGCGCTTATCATCAATATGTTCAACATCTAATCCTATCAACCATGATCCTAATGATACATCCTCATTTATGTACATCCCAGCGAGGACCGGACCAGATTTCATGCACCCAATATAAATCTCAAACCTTGAAACAATACATGTTACAAACAATTATCCCTTCCCGTGCAAGCAATCTAACCAAATTCAAAATCATTTCCTAAGCAGCACAAATACCCAATAACAAATCTCAAAAGAAATTAGTTTATATGTCGCAAATCGAAAATCACACAAATTCACAATTAAAAAAAATTAGGTTTTGATTTTGGTACCTTACCAGTGGCAGCAGTGAGCTCCTCAGGCCACCGCGCATACCTTCTCCTTTGCGATCTCCTGAGGCGGTCTCCGGTGAGGCCGCGCACTCCTCCTCCGCGATCTCCTGAGGCGGTCTCCGGTGAGGCCGCGCACTCCTCCTCCGCGATCCGCTTCTATTTCTCCTCCGCACACAACGCACTGTGACTCCGCGATCCGCCTCTATTTCGCCTCTGTGACTCTCTCTGTCTTCGCGATTTCACAAATAAAAATTAGATTAGCGGACGTTTGGCGGAGAAGGGTTTGGCGGAGTGGATTGAAATTGAGAGAGGGAAATGAAATTTAGAAGGGTTTGGCGGAGAATGGATTGAAATTGAGAGAGGGAAATGAAATTTAGAAGGGTTTGGCGGCTGATCGAAGGAGATAAACCCGCGAACAAAAATTTTCAGACACAAAATCACTGTTCCGAATTATTGCTCAACACCGACTGTTTTTTTACAAAAACAGTCGGTGTAGGGTATCAACCAACACCGACTGTTTTTGTAAAAAACAGTCAGTGTTGGTGACTGCTCAACACCGACTGTTTTTTAGAAAAAACAGTCGGTGTTGGTTCACTGACGGTTTTTTGTAATGGAACAGTCAGTGTTGAGGTTTTTCTTATTTACGATTTTATCAGCAGTCTCTACACCGACTGTTACATATTAAAACAGTCGGTGGTTGAGGGTCGGTGAAGGGGTTTTTTGTACTAGTGCTAGCAAATTTTTATTTGCTGCTAATTATAATGTCATACTGAAGATATAGTTTGCCATCTCTTTTATGTATTGCTTCATAGTTGTCTAAAGAAATATGAATTACGTTAGATTATACATCTTATAATAAGAATATAATTTCAACATTTTTTTCCTTTTGAAAAGAGGAGTGAAAAGAAAAACGAAAGATAAAAAGATACAGAACGAGGTTGAAAATGGCGGTTATAGCATCTTTTTTTTTATTGTCTACCTATTATAAACTCGACTAATTTTTGGTGATTTTTGGATAATTCAAATTTCTAAGTATATAGCAACATACCAAATTAGTACCCATATCCCTAAATTATCAAATTTTAAGTACTATCTTTTGATTTATTGCCATACAAAAATGCCGAAAACATAACAAATTATTTCCACCTTGTGCTCACATTGATACGGTACCGGTACCATCTTTGCCAACTAAATACCATTACTAAGATTACCAAAACAATACAAAGCTCACTATTGAAATTTATCTATAATACCTGATTAGCATTCTAAATCATCTGATACAACAACAGCAATGTTAACTCTCTGTTGGTTCTCCAATTCTCTATGAACATGCACAGTTTTATCCTCTTCTCCTACTAAAACCCAGAAAAGAGCGACGGTGGAAAGGGAGGGGAGGTGGAGGTATAGAGGGGTACAGTTTTTAACAGAGCATGTTTTACTTTATGCAGCGGAGTAATCATATGGAGTGCTGCTTTCATTCTATAGTCTATGCGCTGCATGAAGTTAAAACTGATCTGTTAAAATCTTTACCCTTAGAGAGGGTTTTGCGAGAGAGGAGGTGAAAGAGATGAAGAGAAATGTATTACAAGTTCACAACTATAAATATTTTCATGATTTTATTGTTTATAATTTTTCATCTATTAATTATTTTTCTTTTTCTTTTAAAAAAAAGTATTTTTATTTTTAGTTAAATTCGAAATTGTTGTTGCCGAATTTTTTTCCATAGCATAAAAAAAAATAAAAATTAAACATATACCACTTCATGGTCCATATCTTATTTCATACACCAATCACGCATTTTTCTTCCGAAATTTTTATCTATAGTATCTGATATTTTTATGTAAATTGATGAGATAATTTGTGAAGATTGTATATTATATTTCTGATTTGTACATGAGATTACAGTGCCTATAAATAGGCTCTTGTGGCTATCATAGCCGTTGGTACTTCCTAATATGCTTTGCTAGTTGTCTGGCTTATTCCTTAATTACAGAGATTTTTATAATTTTTCTTCCGAAATTTTTATCTATAGTATCTGATATTTTTATGTAAATTGATGAGATAATTTGTGAAGATTGTATATTATATTTTTGATTTGTACATGAGATTACAGTGCCTATAAATAGGCTCTTGTGGCTATCATAGCCGTTGGTACTTCCTAATATGCTTTGCTAGCTGTCTGGTTAATTTCTTAATTACAGAGAGATTTGTATAATTTTTCTTCCGAAATTTTTATCTGTAGTATCTGATATTTTTATGTAAATCGATGAGATAATTTGTGAAGATTGTATATTATATTTCTGATTTGTACATGAGATTACAGTGTCTATAGACAGGCTCTTGTGGCTGTCATAGCCGTTGGTACTTCCTAATGTTCTTTGCTATCTGTCTGGCTTATTCCTTAATTACAAAGATTTGTATAATTTTTCGTCCGAAATTTTTATCTATAGTATCGGTTCAAACTCAATTCAAAACAATAAACACCTACATTCATTTTTTGTAAATAATACAACGGATCCAAACCCGTTAAATTATCTAGCGGTCCATTTACATAATTCTTTCACAAAAAAGGACCAACTCTACACTATATATAAGTACTGCAAATTGGGCCGCTGGATTGGTCTGGGTCCACTAGATTATTTAGCGGCCCATATATTAAGAATTCTTTCTAAAATGAGGATAAGACTTGAGTTTGGGCCAAATGTTATAGATAAAAAACTTCAAAATTAGGGGTGCAAACGGATCGGATAATACTAGGGGTGCAAATGGACAGATAATATCTGACCGTATCTGGATCCGTATCCAAAAATTAGATACGGATATCCGATATTCGAATATCCGTGCGGATACAAATACGGATATGGTTTTGAAATTTTATTATCCGTATCCGAATAGTACGTATATACCATATAATTTAATATATATTATCAAAATATTTATGTACATAACTACAGATTTCTAATATCCGATCTGTATCCGTACATATTTGTCAAATATCCAATACATGTTTGGACTTTTAAAAAGCAAAACCAAATTGTTGTTAAGTTACAAATGTTGTAAGTGGATCCCACCTCTTTTTTTATATAACATTATTATAAAAATAATAAGAGAAAAATAAGCTATGTATATTTTATGTACTTATGAATTCCAAAAAATAGAAAATATGTTGCCGCCCAATTTGTACTCACAAAACCTAATTAGCGTTTCAAATCAGATTCATATGATATTTGTATAATTGTCATTTATTATTTTATTTTCTTGAAATATTGGACCGTCAGATCATTCATTTAATTTTGATTTGACTTATAGATTGAATAATTGGGTAAAGATTTTAACAAAGTAGTTTTAGCTTCATGCAGCGCTCAGACCATAGAATCAACAAAGACTTGCATATGGTTCTTGCGCTGCATGAAGCCAAAACTGCTTGCTTAAAATCTGTACCCGAATAATTGGCTAATACATACATCAATAGCTATTCAATAATGACAGATTATATAGGATCCATATCCTCGACGGTACCGTAAAAGATTCCCTTTTACAATTAGCTATTTACGGTTTGAGATTAACTCTCAGCCGGTTTGGGATTCGGGCTGAGATTCGTGCCAAGTTAAAAAGAACGGTCCAGATCAAGTAATTGTAAAAGATTCCCTATTACGGTACCGTCGGTGATATGAATTCGATTATATACGGGCCCACAAAACCCATTCAGCGCCAGTTGTAAACCCTAAGCCCCGCTTGAGTATCCTAAGGTACCTTACCGCATAGAATATCACTTCTGTGCTTATTTGGATTGTAAGGGTTTGCTTTCAGATTTGTGCAAGATTAAAACTAACGACTCAGATCTCATTCTTCACGGTCAGGTATTGTACTCGATCTGAATTCATCTGAGGTAACTGAATATTTTGAGTTTAGATCTGGACCTTCAATATTCGTGCCATAACAGATCTGACGGTCCGGATCTAAACTAAAAATTTATGCTACCTCATGTGAGATGAATTCACGACAATTCCCTTTCAATTCTCTTTTCTCTCTCTGACTCTATTCTCTAGAGTCGCTCTTCTTCTCTTCTCTTCCCTTCTTCTCCCCTGAACTAGGGTTTAAGGTTTTAGTCTAATTTCCTTCCCATTTTTACAATGGGAGAAACCCAATCTGAAGGAGAAGAGATGCATCTTGACAATCAAAGAAAGGCCTCTGATTTCTCTGAAAATGAAGCAAAATCCGAGGAAGAAGATGCTCAAATCGAGCTTGAGAAGAACAAAAATGAAGAAGCTTTTATGAAGGAGGAGGAGGAGAATAATCCAGTGAAATCTGGAGAGGAAGTAATTATTCAGAGAACCCCCATAGAAAATGGTGATGAAAATGGAGAAGAAGAAGCAGAGAAACCCCAATTGGAAAATGAAATTAAAGGTGAAAACAGAGACAACCCAATGGAGATGGAGTTAGAGGAAGGGCAAATCAGTCATTTTAATTTTGATTATTGGTCTGATGGAGATGATTCGGGTTCTGAAGAAGAACAAAGTGCTTTTATGAAGGAATTGGAGGTTTTTCATAGAGAGAACAACTTTGAATTTAAGCCACCAAAATTCTATGGCGAAGGTCTGAATTTGCTCAAGTGAGTTTTTCATTTCAAATTTTTGTACTAATCTGAAATTCTATGGTGTTTCATGAAATTAAAGAACTACCAAGAAATTACTTCACAAAAATAAACATAAAACACTAAAAAGGTGCTCACAACCACACAAAAAGTTAGCAAAATATAACAGTTTTTTATTTTGTAAATTAAGCAGGATCTCTTTTTTTCAGGTTGTGGAGACAAACAACTAGATTGGGTTGTTATGAAAAGGTACACTTTACTTTTCCTTTTACAAAGTTGTCTAAAGAATAAATCTTTATGTAATTTATAATGTATAATGTGTAAATATTTCTTTAGGTTACATCTCAAAAGCTTTGGCGTCAAGTTGGAGAATCCTTTAATCCCCCAAAGTAAATTACTCATTTTCTTTTCTTTTTTTAACAAATCCTCTCTTTACTTCTGTAAAAGCATTCAAGGATTCAAATGCCGAACTCATACAGTCTGGTTTTTATTCATATTGTTTTTTTTTTCTTTTCTATTGCAATTTTAGGACATGCACAACTGTTTCTTGGACTTTTCGGCAATTTTATGAGAAGGTATTTAAATGTTTTCTCTGATTACTTGCTTTAAACTTTTCGGGACTTTTCGGGAGCCTGTTCGGCTAGAGAGGAATAGATTGGAATAGATGCACTATTACAGAAGAACGGGAAAAGAATTGAGTGGGATTGTGGAAAAGAGAAAAGTGGAATTGACAATGAATTTTTGCAATTAGACCCTTGCCTTTTGCAACTAGGCCCTCCTCTATTCCTCTATGAGCCAATTCTCGATTCCATTGGTGGAATAGAGGAATTGGCCTTTTCCAATAGATGGAATTGATTCATTTACCAATACTCTTTCCACTCTTCCATCCTTTCATCTTTAACTGAACACGACCGGAATAGTGAGGAATTGAAGCCTATTCCAAATTCCATTTTTCCTCACTTTTCCTCTATTCCAATGATTTGCCTAACGGGCCCACTTGGGAATTGAAGCTTATGCTTGTCATTCAACAGACTGATATGGTACTGGTAGTAACTGATACACCACCAAGATTGAAAGGAAGGGGAGAGTTTTTGCTCTATTTTATTTTTTATTTTGTTGTAGGCACTGCTGGAGTACGAGAAACACAAAATAAGGACTGGACAGCTACATGCTGCTATGCCAGAACTTCCAGTACCTCCGGTCTCTCTCTCTCTTTCTCTAAGGTGTTTTGTTGGTCATATATGAGAAACTTACAAAATGCCCTACTTTGTTGAACAAGTTGAGAAAAAAGGTTCCTACCAGTAGCATTTCATTAATTTCGTAATGTAGACGTATTTAAAATGCATTTATCTTTTAAGAAAATTTGGAACTAATAACATGTATTTTTAGTAGAAAAATGTAGTTTTAGTTGGCTTTTTAGTTTAACTTTGCTAAATTTGTCCAAATAACAGTGCTTTTGAACCCACATTGCAAGAATTACATAGATTTCTCTTATGATTTCTCTTAATTTGAATTAATATAGGTTGGAAATGAAGGCGGATCTGCATCTGGTAGAGCAAGGCGTGATGCTGCTAATCGTGCAATGGAAGGATGGCACTCTCAGAGAGTACTCGGCAATGGTGAGATCGCTGATGCTATAATTAAGGTTTGTTATCACATTCTTTTTTTTTATATTTGTCACCTTGTCATTTTAACTCAACAATTTCATTTTATCACTGTTCAAACCCAAAATCAAAATCCATATGGCTTTTATAGTTTGAGTACAGTTAGAACAGGTCCCTCTTTGGGTTTTTGAATATGGCACTTATTTATAAGATACCAATATAGTTTGTTGTATTATGTTGTACAATAGGTAGGGACGGAACTAGAAAATTGAGATTGGGGCATGGAAAAATCAAATACAGAGTAATTTCATTTTATAAGGGGGACTGAAAGGTAATAAGGCATATAAAATTTACAAAATTTAATGAACACTATTACAAATTTTGGATTTATGTTGAGGGGGTGTCGGGATAGAGCCTCAGTCAAGGCCAACTAGATTCATATATTCATATATTGTTCTCCTCAATTGGATCTGTTGATCTGAAAACTTTACATTACTAAAAATTTAGCAGCAAAATTTGTACTTTTGGCTGAACACTGGTTTTAATTATCTAATGGAATTACAAATTAGCCAAAGTTTCTTGTGTTAGATGCACATATTTCACTAATGTTCAATATGAATTTGCAAATACAGTGTAACATTGATTTTATTTGCATACTTCATGTCCCAACCATCCGAAAAGTTTAACAGTTTTTTTTTTTTTTCAGGACAGTAGTGCACCATATCTTTCAAAGAAGGACAAATTTCTGAAAAACAGTGGTACTTTGCTACAAATTTGCATGCAATATGTCCGCTCAGATTTTACTCATTTAAATTTATACTGTTAATTGTTGCTTAGGTTCTTTGAAAAGGAAGAAACCTTGCACTCCTGATCAAAATGATCACAGGCTGGCTCTTATCAAAGTTGAGAAACCCCAGTTCAGTCTCTCTCTCTCTCTCTCTAGAAAAGTGTACAGAACTTATAAGCTGAAATTACCTTTTTATCCTCCCTCTCAGTAATAAAAAGTCTTAGTTCTTATTATTTCTCCTGCAACAACCTTGACCCCTTCATACCAGTTCAGTCCCATACTGTTACTTTTATTTGTTTTAAATTTTAATTGATTTGTTGATTTGATGTAATAAAATGGTGATTAACAGATTGGATATAAGCATTGTCGATGAGGGACCGCCAGCTGATTGGGTCAAAGTTAATGTCAAAAAAACTGTAAGCACTTCCTCCTCTTTTTTTGCTGTAAATTCTAGTAAATGTTTCTATTCCTCTATGATTTAATTATACTTGTTTGTCTTTCAACTCACTTGTGTAGAAAGACTGCTATGAAATCTATGCCTTAGTTCCAGGGCTTTTGCGAGAAGAGGTAAAATTTACAGTCCCTTTTTTTGTTCAAAGCACTTTTTTTTTCTTTTTCAATGCCTTTGCTTTGATTTCGGGGGCAAATATGTAATGTATTCTGAGGAATGACTGAAATACGTAAATTGAATTTTAATAAAGGGTAAAATGGGAAGTGTATAAATTTAAAATGAATTTTAATAGAAAAAATAATAAAATAATAAATTGGGTAAATTTCCTAGTTTATAAAATTTAAAAGGGTTAATATGATATTATGAATTTTACAAGGGGAAATATGTAATTTTGAGGTTTTTGAGATATACAGAACTAATATTAGTTGATTTATATGGCAATGAAGGTACAAGTGAAATCAGATCCTTCAGGAAGACTAGTATTATCAGGGGAACCAGAGCAGCCTGACAATCCTTGGGGCGTAACTCCCTTCAAAAAGGTTCTATATTTTAATACCAAATATTTCACTTTGTTGAATGAAATTTCATTTTCCACCTTCGAAAAGCCGTCAAATTGCACTGTAAACCCCTAAAGCAAGCTCTATCGATCGAAAATGAGGTGTTAATTATATGATTGTATTTGTTTGTTATCATAGGTGATAACTCTACCGTCTTGCATAGACGCACATAATACATCAGCAGTGGTAACTCTTCACGGGCAGCTATTTGTGCGGGCCCCGTTCTGTTAGTAACAAATAAATCATCTAACAATAGTACGGCGATTTCTTTCTTTCTTTCTACACATTTTATTATTTTCTGATAAGTTCTGAAACTCAGTTTTTCTATTTATTGATTCAACTTTTATATTTCTCTGTTTTTTAGGTTTGGTGACTTGTCTCTCTATCTTTAACATTATAGCTTTGTTGGTTGGCACAGTTTTATGTTATGATTTTCTGTTAACTAGTACTATAGTCTAATAGTCTATAGTTATCTTAATTAGTTAATATTTATTGTATTGAATATTGATTAATATTTAGTGTTTTAATTTCACTACTTGGTATATCTTCACATAGCCAATTTTATCAATTTTATATTTATCCAGACTGCTACTGGTTATTTCTAACCAATTTGAAAGCATCCATACCAGAAACTATTACACTGCATATCTTCCCTGGATTTTACAATTTACTACTTAAAAAGTTAAAAATGACCCTCATGTTTTGACAATACCATGAAAGCCCTTGCCTCTGTGATTTTTATTGCGGCATCTTTTCGTGTGGCTATTGGTGCAGCTACGGCCACCTTTGCCGCTGCTAGCATTAACTCTTCCCTTTCCATGTCTGCTACGACTGCCTATGTTTCCGCTGAAGCCACTTCCGCTGCCACCAGTAGCACCACCACTGCCGCTTCCACCGCCACCACCACCACCACCACCTCCACCTCCACCACCTCCATTTGAACCCCATCCCCAACCGTAACCTCCCCCTCCGCCTCCTCCACCGCCACCTCCATTGGGTCCACCACCACCACCTCCACCTCCTATACCACCTTGACTACCACTATCTAACATATTGTTGTTCTTATCACCAACTAATTTGTTGACTTCATTCTCAGTTTGAACAACTGATACTGATACTGTTTCATTATGATCAGTAGCATGAGATGTTTCAACCCATGAAAAGAGGAATAAGAGCAAAATAATGAAATACAAAGGGATACTTCTCTTAGAAGACAACAACACCATTAATTGTAAATACAAAGCAAATCAAAATTCTAGTTGTGATGATATATGGTCCTGTGTGTGTTGCTCTGTATTTATATTTGTGAAAAAGGAGGGCAGCTATGATTTGTTGAGGAGACAAGTCGACAACGATTGGTGGGTTTTGAAAAGTGCAATGGAGTGCGTTGTGGCTTGCAACCTTGTGTCGCACTTCTACATCTTTTGTATCATTAAGTGCATGTGATGATTAGTTATTGCACTCATTAATGCAATTGAAAAGAAAGGCTGTGTTTAGGGATACACATTTTGACAGAGCTGTTTTTTATTCATGCAGAGCACTGTAATAGAGCTCAAAACTGCCATGTACATGATATTTGCTTTGCATGAATAAAAAATAACCATGTCAAAATGTGGAGGAGTTCGAATCTCCAAGTAACTAAAATTTTGAGTTTTAACCTGGACCGTCTGATCAAAATTTCGACCAATCCGGTCTGAGATAGAATGCACAGTGTCTAAAACATATCGAACAATCCAGATCTAAACTAAAAAATACTACGAATATTTTCTAATATTTTTTCCAAATTAATTAGTTGATGTTGGAGTTAGAGAACAATTTTTCCAACTTAACTATTATATAAGAAAAAATAGGGCAATAAAATTAATAGTTATATTTTAATTTTTAAATATTAATTGCATTGTAAAAAAATTATTTCTATGTTTTTAACAGTAACATTTAAATACTAATTCCCCAAGTTCCAACGAGGATTAATTAAGCCTTCAAGTATTTTTAATCATGTCATATAATCTATATTTATAGTCATATTATTTTTTTAAATTCAGAAATAATTATTTTAAATCAAAAAAATATTTCTAAATTAATGTACCATTTATATAGTGTAGACATAACATAACATAACATAATGTGCCAAGTGCCATAAAAAAAAATTAATTGGTGGAGTATTTCTCTCTTTAACTGGGTAAATATATACTGAGCAGATTTTGCTTTATTCAGCGCACCACTCATTTGCAGGGCTGTTTTATCTCTATTATTCTTGCACAGAATGAAGCTAAAACGCCTCTGTCAATATCTTTACCTGTCATCATTTTCTCTTTATTCAGTCAATTATATCTACTACTTTCTAGTTCTAATTGTTAGCCTTCAATTTAAATTTTTACATGAAATGAAATCAAACACATATGCTAATTTTTACCGAAATTTTTATTCATAACAGTAAATTAAATCAAAGTAAAAAACTTAACATCAGTTTTTAGACACAATTCTCTCTCCTCTCTCTCTCTCATTTTCGGAAATTGCTATGATTGAGCAGTCTGAATCTTCGGTTCAGGTTCTTCTTTTTTTTTTTCTTTTTTCTAATTTAATATTTTATTAAATAAAATAGTTTAGGAAATAGTAAAATGGTTTATAAATTACCGTAATTGTCTAAATTGGTGTAGAAAATTACCAAAATATTGTAACAAATACCAGAATTGTTTAGAAATTACCATAATGGTCTAGAATGGTGTAGAAAATTATCAAAATATTTTAAAAAATACCATCATTACTTAGAAATTACCATAATGGTCTAGAATGGTATAGAAAATTACCAAAATATTTTAGAAAATACCAAAATTATTTAGAAATTACCATAATGGTCTAGAATGGTGTAGAAAATTACCACAATTGTTTAGAAATTACCATAATGGTCTAGAATGGTGTAAAAAGTTACCAAAATATTTGAGAAAATACAAGAATTATTTAAAAATGACCATAATAGTCTAGAATGGTGTAGAAAATTACCAGAATTGTTTAGAAAATAACAAATTGTTTAGAAATTATCATAATTGGCCAAAATAATGTAGAAAATTACCAGAATTGTTTAGAAAATAACTGAACTACAGTTATTGTCCAGATTGGTGTAGAAAATTATTAAAATATTGTAAAAAATACCTGAATTTTTTTAGATAATTTTGTAGTATGGCATCTAAACGCCGTGCACAATCATCATCTCAGACTCAGACCAGTACAGAGTCAAATGCAACATAATTAAAGTGTCTGTGATCCATGGATCTCCGATCGGGAAACCGTATCCAAGCTCCGTGGCTAGTTTGCACTCTTTGGACTTATAGACTGGTACCGTTACCCTTTCTAGAGCTCGACACTTTACTATTGGTTATCGAGACTGGATCCCAGGAAGATGATATCGATGGCCTCGTGCTAGGTTGATATGCTCTTGAATGGGAAAAGGAGAGGAGGCATTGAGTTGGTGCTTAGAGGCAAAGGAGTTGTTCTTTATTTCTTGTCTAGCACAAACTAATCGAGCTCCGTTTGATCTCCCGCCTACAGCCTTTTACATTTTAATAGCTTTCTGCCAAAAGGGGCCCACAACAGTGCTCGCACGACTGCATAAAGCTCCGCATCATATGTCGAGTACCGAGACTGAGCACCTGTCAATTTCTTTATCAACGCTATCTGTGCTATACTCTACTTACCTATCTAGGGTATTCCTACTTGATGAGCTATCTCGCCAACCATGCTGCGGAAGAAATTCGCTCTTTTATTATCTTTGAGAAAGAATGCGGAGCAAAATGAGTACCCAGCAGGTGTTGAGCCATTACTCGAGTTCATAATCACTTCACAAGACATAACGGGAACAGGTGCTCCTGCCACTCCACTAGCCATCTCGACCAGTACTGGATGCCACTAAAAAGCTGGGGATTCCAAATTGCCTAAGTGCTGCCGTGGTTGGAAGCCCGTACGGCTGGCTACCTAGAAGACATGATGGTTTCGATGGACGAATGGTATAACGACTGCCCCGCTGTCTCCGACATGGACCCGGTGAAATTTAATTCTCCGTGAAGATGCTGACTACCAACGGCTAGACGGTAAGACCCTGTGCACCATAGAAGGCAAAATCGGCCGTTCCGGATCAGAATCGGACGGTACCGCTCCGATTTCAGACCGAGTTACGCGGTTAGTGTAGATTTCGTCAAATTCCGGCCGTTCTGGCCTCATTCCGGTCAAATTTCGGCCGTTCCGGTATTATTCCAGCCAAATTTCATCTATTTCGGACCGAAATAGACCGATTTCACCGAAACGGTCGCAACGCGAATTTCATCCATTTCGGACCGAAATAGACCGATTTCGCCGGGTGGGTTGAAAGCCTCAAGTCCAACCCCTTTGATTGAACAAGCAGATGAATTGAAATTTATGAGATGATGCAATCAACCGGTAAAAAAAAAACAAAAATAAGCCTCTATGGCATAGTGATTTTAATTTTTATTAGCTTTTCGAAATTTCCCTTTTACCTGTTGATAGTGTTCTGGCATATGTGAACTTGCCATTCAATCAATCATAATTGTTCTGGCATATGTGAACTTGCCATTCAATCAATCATATGTGAACATGCCATTCAATCAATCATAATATTAGTAACTGTTTTTTTTAAGTGGTTCAATATTATTTTCATAACTCATCATATCTTATATTTTAAATTTTCATTTTTAAAGTCCAAACTGTTGATTCGAACTGCTCAACATGATATCCATACTAAGTAATATTTGTAGATCAAATTTTATAATTTTTAAATTTTTTTACTATTTTTTAAGATGGGGAGTGCTCTAGTGAAGGCAGCATTTGAAATTTTGAGAGTTAAGAAAAATCTTTCAATCTAAATACGATTTTGCCCTTCTGCTCTCTCTTATCTTCACAATTAATTTTGAATTAATTTTGGTAACAAGCAACTCTCTCTCTCTTTATATGTCCAATTATAACCGGTACAACAAAATTCAATTACAGCAATCTGTTTACCACAAAAGCAAAAATTACACCTTAGTCCAACCTATTTAAAATTTTAGCAAAACATAATTTCACCATATGAATAACTTTCTTTATTCCTAGTCGAAGAAACTGTGTATATATATTATTCTTGGCATTTTTTTGTACTAATGCCCTTCTAAGAAGAAACTGTATATTGCATATTTTGAAAATATAAAATTGGATTATAATATTGCAAACATTATTTCAATCGAGCTTAAAAAAGGCATAACTATTTAGTAAATAACTAGGAGAAATAAGAGTGCTACGACTGTTAGATCATAATCCAACGTTGAGCATATATGTAATATAATTATGAATGAGTGAGGCTACGGTACTATGCACAAGGGCGGATCCAGTTAAGCATAGGGTAGGGCAAGTGCCCTACCCTGAAAATCCAAAATTAATTTTCAAGAACTGAGTTTTAGACCTTTGCCTTATCCTGAAAAATATGATTGCCCTACCCTGGACCTGTAATAAGCCCAACAATCTAATTTACAAGAACTGAGCCTCTGTCTGCCATTTTCCTTCTTCCTCTATTGGAGCCGATATCTTTCTTTT
Organism: Carex parvula; assembly: GCA_025461045.1. NCBI lineage: Eukaryota > Viridiplantae > Streptophyta > Magnoliopsida > Poales > Cyperaceae > Carex > Carex parvula. The sequence goes on along the minus strand of JAJGRW010000111.1, from coordinate 1,298,835 downwards.
TTTTGTCAACTTGTAGTGGAGTCTGTTGGAGAAGAAAGCTCTCATTTGTTCATTTAGATTTGATGTATGTGCACTATTAAAACTATTGTAGATGGGATAGATGGGTTTTTATATCTTGGGTCCAAATAATAAAATATGAGATAATTGGAACCGCGGATCTCACTTGTAAAATTGAGATATCTAACTTTTTTATCTTCTCTCAATTTCTTCACTCATTGTACCATCCATTTTCACATTTCTTTTTTTTTGCATATTTGTATTTGTTTTTGAATTGTTATTCATAATTTCTAATTTTTTTTGTTTTTTTCAACAATATATTTATTTAAAGATCAACAGTATTGTAACTATTGTTTCAATTTTTACCTTATTGATATGAAACAATTTTTTTTTATTTCAATTAGTGTTTTTAATTATTTTTTGGATATAGATTTTGAAAATTAAAAACTAATGACTAATTTAGCTAATAACAAAAGTATAGATGCATATGGAATAAATATTTTTGAAAAATAAATTTTGTCCAACTTTCTATTACAAAACAAATTTTTATCTAGTACCTGATTAGTTAATGGGTTTGAACCCGATTGACTATTTGAATCCGATTAGTGCCCTACCCTGACTGAAATCCTGAATCCGCCCCTGACTATGCATAGCACGGTTTGGTTCGTGCTAAAGCTCAATATTTAAATTTTCAAAATCCTAACGGTTGATCCGAACCGTTCAACATGATTTTAAAATGAATATGTACTTGAAAACCAAATTTTACATTTTTTCGAATTTTTTTACTATTTTTTTAGATAAGTAATCACTTGATCTGAAAATTCTGGACCATCCAAAAACAGTGATTTTCTACCTATCTAAAAAAATAGTAAAAAAAATCGAAAAAATGTAAAATTTGGTTTGCAAGTACATATTCATTTTATAATCATGTTGAATGGTTTGGATCGACTGTTAGGATTTTGAAAACTCAAATATTGAGCCGTAGCACGGACCAATCCGTGCTATGCATAGTACCGTAGCCTCACTCATTATGAATTGTATATTGTCATATATGATTGCCACAATTAAGTGATCTAATATAGAATTAAGATATTAGATCTATGTATTCAATAGAGTGTTGTCCATAAATGTGTAAAACAATTTGGGCAAAGATTAAATCATTAATGGACTGATTCTGAGATTTGCAAATAAGAAGAACCATTGTCTAGAGAGTTGTGCGGGCCGCACGGTTTTAGATGCGGCCGCAAAAAAATCTCGATTAAGTTGGCTGATAACCAGAGAGTTTTGCGGGCCGCATGATTTTCGATGCAACTGAACGGTTTTTGATGCGGACGCACAAAATATTTACATTTTTTATATATGTGATTTTCTCACTAAAGTTAATACATTACTTCCATAAAAATGCAAATATTCCATTTTTTATCGACGTCATAGCCATAATTTACATTTTTTTTTTATATAAACATTATATCTTAAACATCATTATTTGGTATTGATTAAAAAATAATTTAGATTCGCCCTAGCAATCCACATGATTGCTGCTGGTTTATTTTGCTTTTATTATTGTTTATTAAGTCATTCCAGCAATCAAGCTCATGATCATATATTTTTTTTCCCATGTGCATTGGCAGTGAAAGTATATATATATGGACCTCCATCTAATAATAAGACATAATTAGATAAGCTAGTATTTGATGCTTGCTACCTAATTAATAAGCAAGTGTAGAGTTATCAAATCCTTGATAAAAAAAAAACAAAAGGTTAGCTGGCAAAATAAAAGTGTCTTACTTTAATCAAGGCGGAACTAGAAAATTTAGTTAGCAGAGCTGAAACTTAAAATGCATAATTATTAATTTTTGGTCAATGAGCTTTGAACTCATAATCTTTCAAGCACAAAATAGAATCTTAATCACTAGATTACAAGCACACATCTAGTATTTTATGAGGAGGGCTGAACTATATAAAAATTTTAAGAAAATAAAAATTAAATTAAATTTTAACCTATATGATTCAAAATTTCAAAATCATAGGGTAGCTTAGCACAGGACTAAGTGTAGATCCGTCCCTAACTTCAATCAAAAAGAAAAAAAAAAAAGTTGGGAACACAGAAACCGAGACTTCAGGGGGTCAATATATATATATATATATATAGGAATTGGCTAATATGCTACGCATATATAAGGGCCTCTCCGTGCTACGGCTCACTTTTTGAGTTTTCAAAATCCTAACGGTCGATCCGAAACGTTCAACATGATCTCCATATGAATATGTACTTGCAAACCAAATTTTACATTTTTTAGAATTTTTTTACTATTTATTAAGCCACTTTGAAAATCGCTGATCCAATGGTCCAGCAGATTTTACTGTTGTGTACAAATTAGTGTTTTTTCAAAGTGGCTTAATAAATAGTAAAAAAATTCTAAAAAATGTAAAATTTGGTTTGCAAGTACATATTCATATGGAGATCATGTTGAACGGTTCGGATCGACCGTTAGGATTTTGAAAACTCAAAAAGTGAGCCGTAGCACGGAGGGCCCTTATATATGCGTAGCACCGTAGCACTGTCCTATATATATATATATATATATATATAGAGCTGGGCTATGGTGAGTTGTGAAGTAAGAGGTCATTTTTACTTCACGCTTATTTTCATTTTGAAAATCCAAACAACCAATCCGAACCGCTCAACATGTTCTCTATATTGAAATGTGCTTGGAGACTAAATTTTACATTTTTTTTGAAATTTTTTTACTATTTATTAAGCCACTTTGAAAATCACTGATCCAGGGGTCCAGAAATTTTTACTGTTTTTTACTGTTTACAGTGGATCAGCGATTTCAAAGTGGCTTAATAAATAGTAAAAAAATTTCAAAAAATGTAAAATTTAGTCTCCAAGCACATTTCAATATTTAGAAAATGTTGAGCGGTTCAGATCGGTTGTTTGGATTTTCAAAATGAAAATATGGCGTGTCACCATAGCCTATCTCTCTCTCTATATATATATATATATATAGAGTATGGCTAATGTGCTTCCTCTAGAACTTCGGCCTCGTGCTTCCGGGAGCATATCTTAGTGTTTGATGTTCAAACAACAAATTCAAACCGTTAGATGTTCAATCTATATTAAAATGTAATTGGAGACCAAATTTTACATTTTTTTGGAATTTTTTTACTATTTATTAAGCCACTTTGAAAATTCCAGATCATATGGTCCAGACTGTTTTTACTGTTCACCCGGATCTGGAATTTTCAAAGTGGCTTAATAAATAGTAAAAAAATTCTAAAAAATGTAAAATTTGGTCTCCAAGTACATTTTAATATAGATTGAACATCTAATGGTTTGAATTTGTTGTTTGAACATCAAACACTAAGATATGCCCCCGGAAGCACGAGGCTGAAGTTCTAGAGGAAGCACATTAGCCATAATCTATATATATATATATATATAGAGAGAGAGAGAGAGAGAGAGAGATAGGCTATGGTGAGTTGTAAAGTAAAACGTCGTTTTACTTCACGCCATATTTTCATTTTGAAAATTCAAACAACCGATTCGAACCGTTCAACTTTTTCTAAATATTGAAATGTGCTTGAAAACTAAATTTTACATTTTTTGAAATTTTTTTACTATTTATTAAGCCACTTTG